>JANHGN010003832.1:0-40589 GCA_024605025.1 Megaceryle maxima | reverse complement strand
ACCCCCCTGCTAGAGCAGGATCACCTAGATCAAGTCCCATAGGCACACGTCCAGGCAGGTTTTGAAAGCCCCCAGAGCAGGAGACTCCACAGCCTCCCTGGGCAGCCTGGACCAGGCTGTCACCCTCACCGTGAAAATGTTTCTCCTTACGTTTACATGGAACCTCCTGTGCTCCAACTTGCACTCATTGCCCCTTGTCCTATCAGTGGACATCACTGAGCAGAGCCTGACTCCATCCTCCTGACACTTGCCCTTTATGTATTTATAAACATTAATGAGGTCACCCCTCAGTCTCTTCCAAGCTAGAGAGGCCCAGCTCCCTCAGCCTTTCCTCAGCAGGGAGATGTTCCACTCCATCATCAATGTGGCTCTGCGCTGGACTCTTTCGAGCAGTTCCCCATCCTTGTACTGAGGGGCCCAGAACTGGACGGAATATTCCAGATGCGTGGTAGAAAAAATGAAAATTACTATGTCAATACATTTCTTTCTAACTTCCAAAAATCACCTGAAAAAATATTTTTGCCCAAACTTTTGTGGCACGTTCTTTCCCAAAATTCCCTTTTCAATTTAGTTCTCCCTCCAAGTTAAGCAAGGAAGCTATTTTTTCTAAGACATGGGTGGAGTCACTTCAGCTTACAGGCCAGAAGTAGACTGGATTATTCAGTATGACTTGCAACCATACCAGATCTATCTTTCATGCCCTGGCATTCTGTTAATGATCTATGAGCACATTAAGTTTTTCATGTATGAATTCAGGGGACAAATTCAAGAGAGATTTGGAAATCCTATTCAGCTGTTAGCTGTAAAAAAATTTCTCAGCCTTTTCTAACAGAAACGTTTCTAAATGAGAAGCAAAAATTTTTCTTTCTCATGAAACGCTGCAACAGTGCCATTAATTCCATGTGGTTGTAGTTCAGACCTAAACAGAGGACTGTTTAAACCAATGTGACACCACAAATTAAGTTTGTATCCCCACACCAGAGAAAGAGTGTAAAGACAGTGGGTCAGACAATGATTTATTTTCTTTTATTCTATTGAAAGCAGAAGCAGCAAATTAGAGAGGAGAGGAGAGGTTGGAAAAAGACAGAATGTGACATGTTGGGATTATTACAACTTTGTAGCAGCTAATTACTCAGTAATCAACAGGCTGCTGTAACTTATATTTTTTTTGAGTCTCTTAAGATGGGTATTGTACTACTTGCACCTCTGTTGATATTTACTAAAAAAAGTCTTTCACCAAAATACTTATGTTACACCATGTGTGGGTTTGATCATTTTACTAGCTAATTTTTAAGCATTCTGTATTGATTCCAGTAACACATTTTTTGCTATCTAGTATCATGTACAAATACTAAGTTAACAAATCCTATATTTGGAGAAACAAATACCAGCATCAGACCTGTGGGCTGAAAAAAATCCCACTGTTGTTTTCTTTCCTTGAATACAGCCTGTGTGTCCTGCCCTAACACCACAAAAACCTTTCTATTTGTAAAGAAAAACTGACCAATAGTGAAATTACCCCCGCTCCCAACTCCACAGGTCTATGCAGGAAAATGCATCTACTTTGACTCTAAACTAGACTCTTTAATACTTTTACTTAAAAAAATATTGATTTATATTGCTCAAAAAGTGTTGAAACTCACTTAAAGAGATCAAAATAGTGACCCTGTTCCCAAACTCAAAAGACCACCCACTACTAATTTCAATATTGTCTCTCAAAACTCTGCAAAGTAACTTGACACTCTGCCCTGATGTATTTTAAAAACACTAAAGCTAGTTTAATTGGATGATAAAAGAAACAAAGGTAAGCATGACTCATTTGACAGCTGCTGAGAAATTAGAAGAACGGTCACTGAAGCAGTTAAAGGAAATTACTGAAAATAGCAGACATTTCTCAGAAAGACACGGGAAGCATGATGTTGTCAGGTTGGTCAACAAAGAAGCCAGTAACAATCAGATGAGAGATGTCTTTGGCCCGATGCTTATTTCTACCTTACCCAGTTTGACATCTAAAGGAGGACTGGAGCATATCATAACTGTATAATAGGAAACCAAAATATACACTGCACAAATCTAGTCTGGAACAGTTATACACATAAGACCCAGAGAGCCACAATGCAAAAGGGACTAAAAATTTAAGAAATTGAGTGACTTCTGTTGCAGAAAAGCACTGGATTTGTGCATTTCAGGTAAAGCCACAGCTGCAAAGAGATCAGATTCAGAAATGTAAACTGCCATAGCTTCACTGATTTTAGATGTAAATCATATCCCTCCCGTTGTTTACTCACTGGCTTGTAATATGCATACAAGAAACACTGCACCCTTCCCCGAGGTGATGGAAACAGCCTTACAGAAGCTGAAAGTTGCAGATTCCACTTTATGATAGGGCATTTTTCTGATAAAGTTTTGGATGCTGTGAGAAGAAGAGTGGAAGCTGCATCTGGTTCTGTAACTTTCAAAGCAGATATGAAATGGGAGTCTCCTTTGACAAAGGACAGAAGCAGGAAGGGCCTGTAGAAATTCTGGGAAGACCTCTTTATCTGTGGGCACACAGAGCTGGATCTTGCCACCCAAAACCATTGCTGGTGCCAGGCTGTAAGATTTCATTCATGGTATCTCCACAGTACAGTACGTACAATGCTCACGTAAAAAGATAAACTATTACAGCTAAACATACAAGTGAAAACACTAATTTAAATACTTCCACATGGAAGTATGAATAAAAAGACTCTCTTACAACTTCTAAGTGATCAAAAGAAAAACTGGGTATTTATTTAGCTAGACCATTTCATGGTCTCCTAAAAATCCCGGTCTTGACAAAAAGTAAAACTTGCTGTCATTTTCTAGGCAGTAAATGTTTTACTGCTGGGAAAAGATTTTGATGTTTGTAATTTCTATTGAAGAGCACTATGAAGTAGTTAAAGTTTTGCCACATCTGAAAAACAGACCAACGGGAAGTCTAAGACACTTGTTCATCTGTATTTCTGTGACTTTTCTCACTTGGTATTATTTGCAACCATACTTTCATGTCTGGCAACAGTGCCAACTCTACTAAGGATCATATATTACTTTTATCATGTTGATTACATATGTTCACCAGTTTTGCTGCCTATATATGATTAGTGTGGTTTGCACATACTTGGTGACACAATCCAGAGCACGACATTTTCACAGAAAATGTGTTTACTGGGAAAGAGCTCCTTAGAAGTTTGCGTCCCTTTCAGCTTTGATCTACATGACATCAAGAATCCGACAGTTTGAATATATGTTTACTATTTGTATTATTAAGATCTATCTCCTTCACACTATATGGCTACTGAGCACTTTGGTAGTCAAAAAAAATTTCCTTTTTTCTTAGGTGAACTTAGTAGTAGTTGAGTAAAATAAAGCCTCTTAAAATGTTTTCATCTGTGAGCTTAAGCGTCATAATGACTTGACATTTAAATTCTGCTATTCATCAGCACTTCACAGAAGAACATGATTTGTCTAAATGGATGTGAAAGCCCACAAGTGAAGAAAAATCAGAAAAACCTGGTACTGAATATCAAAAGATTGCATGAGAAAAGTATTTTTACAGGCTGCACGTACCAGTTTTATTGATCAATTAACTTCTCCCCAAATGAATTTTTCTGAGACCATATATGCAAACCCAGACTCCTCCCCCATCACTTACTGATAAATGTCTTTCCTGAGCACAGCTCTGCTAAGAGGGTTGTCAGCCTGAGGAGCCATAGAGACAGATCCAATCTTGAGAACCAACGTGTCTTCCTTCATTGCTGGATTAGCTGTAGTTACAAGAAGAGAAAATATGTGTTTGACTAAAAGTTAAATGCGCATAGCAGAAACACTGAAAAACTATTTCTTCAAAAAATCCAAATAAGAATGTCTGCTAAGGATTCAGTTTTGCTCAGGAGCAGCAACTACTGCAAAAAAACCCAAACCAAACCCATTTTAAAAGGCGCTATAAAAATCACTGTTGTGACACATAAAAGACAAACGTATTATAATTTAATTTCCACACAGAGTTTTATCACACAACTAAATCCCGATCTGTGACTTCTCATTTTCTCTGATATTTCTTTCCTATTTTTTGTCCAAAATGATGTTGATCTCACAGACTTCTTTGTGATGTGGCTATTTCTCCAACAATTATCTGCTGATTAACATGTAAAGGACTCTGAATCACACACCATATTTATTGTGGGACCAGGTCCTTTAAATGTAAAACACTGCAGAACATTTCAATGTAACCATCTCAATAGTATTTGGAATGGGTTGCAACACACATGAAAAGTTCAAACACAAGGACTGAAACAAGAGAATCTGAAATCTGACACACATACAAAGAACAAGATGTAGCACTGGTCAGTAAATTCCACATCAATAACAAAATTATTCCAAGAAGAAAAATCTCTCTACTTTCCACTTCATCTCCATCATATTCAAATTTCAGCCACATGTACAAAGTCTTAGTTTTAAAAGCAGTGGTCATATTAGACAGAAAGCTAAAGTTCTGTCCAGAAAAAAAATAACCAACCAACAACAAACAAACAAAATAATAATAATAAAAAAATAACCCCAGCACCATATTTCTTGTAGTAAATTCATTCTGAGAAGTTTGCTCACAGGAAAAGACTGAGCCTACTGAAGCTCCTTCTCAGCAGACAGAGACATACACAAAGCATTTGGATAAGGTTCTGCTCAGACGTCAAAGTAACTAGGAAGCTCCTGAGAACATGTGATGCAGGCTCAAAGTTCATCATCTGAAGTGAAATGGTTCACTTCAACACCAGCACGATACGTAACAAGGACAGAAGGACATCACACTTACTCCTGTGTCCAAGGAAAACGTGTAAGACTCTCATATATTAAGTTCTGAAAAAAATCTGAGATGGGCAGAACAGAGCTTAAATATTTTACTGACAAGTGAAATGCCTGGTGTGGAAAGAACCCATGAACTTAGGAGTTTAAAAAAGGGCTCCTCTAGACTTGTTAACGTCTCAGCGAGTAAGACACCATGCTTTCAAGCTGTTCATATATACACACACACACACGTGTATATTAAACAGAGGTAGAATATCAGGGAATTCACAGAAATTCTAATATGGTATCTTGAATTGCTTGCAGGGAATACCAGAGTAAACACGCAGCAGAGTGGTAACACGAGTTCTGACGCAACTAAATCAGAACACAAGGGATTTACTTAAAAGAACCTCATCTACTTAAAAAGCAGAATCAAATCCTTTAGTCCCCAAAGCAGAGCAAAACTATATACAGATGGTTCAGTTGCCAGAACTAAAGTAGAAAAGTTAAGCTGACAACAAAATCCTATTTGTGACTAAATCAGAAAACATATTTTTAACTTTTAGATCAAAAAATGAGTAAGGCTTTGTACTAAGTATCAGAATTCCTGCCACTGTACACTTAATGTATTTTTTTTTTTCCTGCTGCTCACATAAGAAAAAAAGAGTGAAGGTATTAAATGTACTTCAGATTGTAACTGCAACTTAATTAGGTGTCAAATGTTTTATTCTGAGAAGTGCATCTTAAAAAGATATATTTTAGGCTAAAACTTTAATTTGACCCTTAGCAAAGCAAAATAAACAGAGGACTACTCATCACAGTCTCCATTATGGAGGTATTTTAAGATTTCTCTTTTTTTTCCCCAAGGTTAGGCATAGTTCTTCTATGTATAGCTTTCTGTACGTCAATAAATTAAGTCAATCTTAATCCAGGAAGCATTAAAGTCATTAATATTTTCAGATAGTTTCTAATGAGTGGTAATCTGAGTCATGCCTTAGGATGCCGAATTCTTATCTCCATTCATTAATCCATGAATTACCCCATTAGCTTTTCAAAATATGGAAATAATGTAGTAAACATAATCCCAGTCATTATAAAGATTTATAAATATGAAGGGAAAAAAGGTCTACATTACAGAAGAGAAATACAGTCTAGGGAAAAGTTAGATTAAAGTGTAATAATGTTCACAATCTCACTTTTTTACCCACTCATCTCAGTCTCCTTTTTGCTGAGCTAAACACACTTATTTATTTATTTTTGTAATCCTTCCTTACAAGGTTACTTCTCCAGCACTTGATTAGCATTTGTGGTGCTTTTCTCCGGAACCTGATTAACATTTGTAGTATTTTTCAGCACTCTCTTCACTTTTATCAATATACATTTTTATAACAGAAAGCAATCTGGACATGATATTCCATCATCTGCCACATGCAGTAGTACAGCTACCTCCTTTATTTCTGTGACTCTCAAGCTGCTATCAGCCACTGTTTCCCAGTATAGTCTCTCTAGTCCTGAAGATACTGTCTACATACATTTTTTCCTTGGAAACTTAAGCTTTAAAAGATTTAGTATATTTTCTACAAGCAGTGATGTAAGCACAGTGATCCAGATGCACAGTTTATAGAGTCCTTAACATCTTTTTCCTCGGGAAATTCTTTGTACCACACGTTGACACTACCCATGATGGGTTTATATTCACTTTCAGATTATTAAATACCAATTTCACTACTTATTCCCTAACTGAAACTTGTGTTGGTTTGGGGTTGGTTTTTTTTTTTTGAACTTCTAGTTAGCCATTTTTAATTAATGTAAAGTTTCCACAGATGATATATGGGGATGTATTTAAGTTAGAATACCATGAGACACAGTGTCAAAGTCCTTACAAAAGTCTAAGCTTATCAAATCTTTGGAAACATTTTATCAAGAATTGAAACCATAATGAAGAATGGAAATCAGATGTGTTTCACATGACTAATTTTACATAAAACCGTATTTGTCATTGTGTAACAAATACGTAATTCTTTATTAAGTGAATCTTGTAATAGATCTCTTCCTTTGTGTTCTCTGAGGGGAGTGCAATAAAAACTACCTGTCTTAATTTTATTTGAAAATCAAACTTTTCATTTTACGAGCGATACCTTCCTCTGGCTAAAACCTGTGCTAAAAATCAGCCTCAGAAGACTAAGATCTCTGAGCACAAATTACTCAGTCTGACTGATTTGAAACTGTTTAATAGTAAGAAAGGAGGATGCTACAGACCATATGGAAAGACATACTTCAAAGTAGAGTCAGGCTCATGTGCCAAGAATATATCACTTCTACGAATGCAGGACATAGGTTTATTCAACATGTTGCCTTTTATTTTTCACTATGAACAAATTTATCATGTCCTTTTTAGAGATTACTGGTATTTTGCTCCTAGTACATAGTAAAAAAAGCTCCTATTGCCCTAAAACCAGACAGATGTCTTTACCACTTCTTATCATTTTTTTTGCAATTTACAATTTTTATTTATAGTGTTCTGTTACGCAGCAGTTCTTCTTTGTATTTGGTATCTATTGCTCTTATATATTTAGCTGCCTTTACTTCATGACTACAGAAGTGTGGCAGTTGCCCTGAGCCTGAAACACCATAAACTCAAACCCTGACTGAAAGCAGCATTGCTTATTGCCTAGGACAGAATACTGCCCTCAAGTGCACCACAAAAAGAAATGTTAATCTGGTGCTGCTGCAAAAATAAATCCAAATTCTTCGTTTTAAAAGCAGTGGTCATATTAGACAGAAAGCTAAAGTTCTGTCCAGAAAACAAAACAAAAGTAAAAAAAATAAAACACACTAAAACCCAGCACCACATTTCTGGTATTAAACTCATTCTGTGAAGTTTGCTCACAGGAAAAGACTGAGCCTACTGAAGCTCCTTCTCAGCAGACAGAGACATACACAAAGCATTTGGATAAGGTTCTGCTCAGACGTCAAAGTAACTAGGAAGCTCCTGAGAACATGTGATGCAGGCTCAAAGTTCATCATCTGAAGTGAAATGGTTCACTTCAACACCAGCACGATACGTAACAAGGACAGAAGGACATCACACTTACTCCTGTGTCCAAGGAAAACGTGTAAGACTCTCATATATTAAGTTCTGAAAAAAATCTGAGATGGGCAGAACAGAGCTTAAATATTTTACTGACAAGTGAAATGCCTGGTGTGGAAAGAACCCATGAACTTAGGAGTTTAAAAAAGGGCTCCTCTAGACTTGTTAACGTCTCAGCGAGTAAGACACCATGCTTTCAAGCTATTTTTACATACTATGTATTTTACCATGAAACTGAAATTGTGTGGGTCTATTCAAGCATGCATGTATGTTAACTCCTCAAAAGAAAAATTCTGATTTTGATTATTTCATAGTGTTTGTGTACCACAGTTCATTGTGCAAGTTTCATTTTGGACTGCAAGAATGAAGAACAGATTTGCTTTTTTTTTCCATTCTACACATAGAGCCACAATTCCATGTGTTATTGGGAGGGAGGACAGTTTTGGTAGGAATCACTAGGTACAGGGTATGAACAACAGACGATTGACTAGAAGAGAAACTGTGGTCATTGTTTTTCAACATTTACTGCAGTGACCACGACTTGAAATATGCAAATCTAACTGAATTCAAATTATCTTTTAATCATAAGTCATGAATGGGGTCTCAGAGGAGCAGAAGTCTAGAATATCTAACACCTTTCTGACCTAGCACACCAATAACGGGTCATATTCAACGCTTGCTCCTTACTACTGCTTCTAAGTTCTACTGTTCTTGAAGACAATAAGCAGTAGAAAAACTCTTTTCTTTCACATTCGGAAACAGATGAGAGCTTGGGAAAATCTGGGTGAAAGAAGAAATGAAAAAGACAATTGCACTGATTTTCCTAGTGATGATATTACAGAATTTTCCAGTTGAAGAGGTTAGCTGGCTTTCTTACTCACTTGGTAACACTAATCTTTATCATTATTCTTTAAAAGCATACTTAGTTTTCCTTCCTATATCCATGCTTTACCATGGTAATTATGTTCTTTGCATGCATTTGCAAGCAAGGGATAGCAACAAGAAAAAGTTTTTAATAACTTCTTTTTAATGAAGTGTACAGCTACAGAGCTACAAAAACATACTTTAAAAAAATTTAAAATTTCTTGACAGCATGCCCTAGAAATCCCATCCAACTAGAATCATAATTCTTTCTTGCCAACACAGCCAGTCTAATTTTATCTTCCTGTGTTTTCAGCATTCCCAGTTGGAAAACTGTAGAGGATGCTGGCAAAAAAATGATCTATGTAAATTCTCACTGTCTGCACTTCTTGCTATTAGGTTATGAGAAAAATCTAAAGGCTATACCCTTAGGATTATATTGTGTGCTATCATATATAATAGTTAAAAACACCCCATACCTATAGGACTTATGTAAACATATCAAGATACCAGTAAAACAATTTCCCCCCCTTTAAGAAAAAAAAAAAAAAAACAACCAAATCTCCAGAAGAATTGTTTGTAATGGAAGCAATTGCATTCCCACCAGTTGCTACAAGGTCTTATTTTAATGTCAGCACCTCTTTATTTATTTATAAATATTGTAATAGGGATGCAAATACAGATTATCTATGAAGAGAAAACAATTTCTTACAGAATAAAATGTATTATCCATAGACCAAATGGCTATTCACTGTTGTTCAAAAGCACTGCTTGCGCTATCCACACCTCTGTAAATACCTGAAGGCCTCATACAGAAGAGAGCCTGAATTACTTTGACTAAGAATTACTAAATAAATTATAAACTTTATCATCTGTTGGGCAGCAATCCAGAAGGTACCTCTGAGTAACTTTCTCCAAACTGAACTAGAGTATCTAACTACTTCACTACTGCATGGTTTTCTAGGTGCCAATTTTTACAAGAACTAAGGCTCCCCGCTTACGCTCTAAGCTGGAACAGGCACCTAGGGGAGACTGAACTGGTATAAGCCTAAGGAGAGCTGGCACAAGAATCACTGCTGCAGAACTGGGTTATTTTTTCTTTCCTCAGTTCTTGACCACTTTCTTTTATAATCACATTTTAAAAACAAACTGTAGGGAAAGCAAAGATCAATATCTAAAAAAAACCCCAACCCTTTTCATCAAATCTGCAGAGAAGTAGCATGAATATTAGATGGTTCCTAACTCTGACCTGTAAAACTGAAGGCCCTGTTCAGCCATGGTCAGGGATTACATTAAGTTACAGCATTTGTCTACAATAGCAAACAGCAAAATATCTCTAACATAAAATACTGTACCTTCTGCAGTATGATCATCTTCCTCATTTTTGGGAAAGAAGACTCTGATTACACCAGTGTTGATATAAATCAGAGGCAAGTTGCGGGAAGTGAGAGCGTGAGTCCTCATAGGTTGGCCTGGAGATTTTCTTTTCTCCTTCTGACTCCTCGGCAACTTAGCTTGAAAAATGCTTGCAATTGCATTGAGTAAAGGAAAAGAGAGGACCACATCAAAGGCCTGAGCAGAGAGAAGGATCTCGTGAAGAAAGTGAGGAGAACCATCACTGTGACCTTCTGATAGCTTATGGAATGTTCTTCGTTCATTCCTCGATATCAGTTTGTGACGGACGTTTTTTGTCACAGCTTTGGTATAAGTGAGAGAAAGAAATCCGTGTTGCTGGTGTGAGCCATCTAGAAGCTTTGCAGTTGTCTGTTTCGAGACAAAAACAAAAATGAAACCTGCTGCAAAAATGTACACCCATCAATCACCCCATTCCCCGTTGGTTAAGACATTCAGGATTCTATACCCTGCAATAGCTTTCCACTGCTCTGAATAGCAGAAAAAATGTCTTCCATTTTTTCAAATGGACATTTGTCCACAGTATGTCCACACTGCACTCTGTTGTGTCAGCTAAAGCTATGAACTGCTCAACATTTTTTAATTTTCCAATTGCGTTGTATGAAATTCAAACCCAACCAGCCAACTCCCCAACGTATATTCAAGCCCAAATTTACCAACATTTTCTGATAATTTTTCAGTTATATATTCTGATCTCTCCTTCACTGTAAACAGTTTAGGAGACACTACTCCCCTGCAGTTTTCTTTCTATATGTGTAAACACTATAGGTGTTAAAATAATAGCTGGGTGCTATGATAACTCCACTCCTTCTAAAATGGGTGTATAAATCACCCATAGTCAACTAAATACTCTAAGAATTGGGCTGCTTTTGCCCTCATCACCTCTGAGCATTCAAAGGGAATAGCTGTACCATGTGCTAAAGCACATCACTTAAAGAAACATTGCACTGTACTTTAGAATCAGCAGAATTCTTCACTTAGGACAGATTTCCTAGCTAAAGATGACAATTAGATTCTTAGCTCCCAGAAGATGTATAGTACCATTTTCATGTTATCTTTAAAAGTCAGTCACACATTGTTAGTGCATGAAAAATGTAAAAATAATAACTGGGAGAACTATTATTTTAACACTGTAATAAACATTTTGATAGAATTTTGTAAGATTGCTTAAACGTTCGTTTTAATCATGTGAGCACAAATGACAGCAAACACATTTTGCATCTTCCGGCATCTCAGGTTTGATTAAAAATAATGTAATTTAAACCTTGTCCTTAGAAGAACAGCATCTCTTTCTTGAATAAACAGGATCCATAAATTAAACACTGCAAAACTGGAAGCTTTTATGATAAAGTGAATTAAAAGAAATTAGTAAATTAGCTTCCTGTAAGAATTGGAACAAACAGAATAACTGAAATTATTACCAATGAAAATAATCAGATCACACAGAACTTCCACTGACATCAAAAGATTCTATACTGTCATACATTTGTGAAGATAAAGGGCCCAATGTCACAGAGTCATAGAATGTTTGGGGTCGGAAGGACCTTTAAAGGTCATCTGGTCCAACCCCCCTGCAGGGAGCAGGGCCATCTGCAACCAGAGCAGGGTGCTCAGAGCCCTGGCCAACCTCCCCTGCAATGGGGCCAGGGATGGGGCAGTGACCACTGCTCTGGACAACATGTTCCAGTTCCATCATGTTCACCACCATCATTTTAAAACACTGTTCCATTTATTCACCCTAAATCTATCCTCTTTTAGTTTGAAACCATTACTGCTTGTGCTGTTGCAACAGGCTCTGTTGAGAAGACTGTCCCCATCCTTCTCATAGGCATCCTTTAAGTTACAAAAGGCTGCAATAAGGTTTGCCCAGAGCCTTCTCTTTTCCAGGCTGAACAACCTCAACTCTCTCAGCTTTTCTTCACAGGTGAGGTGTTCCAGCCCTCTGACCATTTTTGTTGCCCTACTCTGGACCTGCTCCTAATATATAAAGTCTTTCAAGGATGAACAGGCAAGGAGAAAAAAGTGGTTAAATATCTCCCACTGAGATATTCCGAATCAGCAAGTAGTGTTCCAAGCATTCAAAAGACTCAAATATGAAACTGTTAATTGTTGCATTAACATAATTATACAAGTATTTTCAAAAGGTTGCACAAAGGTATATTGCACTAACACATAGCACTTAAATCCCTAAATAGATATCAGAATTACATTAACTTCTACCACACAAAAAAAAAAAAATTAACAAAAAGTTCTTACAGAGGGAAAGAAGCCTGAGAAATTACTGAAAGGGTCTTGCTTGCTGATGGGTCGAACCAACAAGGTACGTCTGTTCAACTTGTCAGTACAGGAGAGGAACACACCTCCATACTGCCCCAGAGACCAAGAATCTTCTCCAAGGCTTGAAGTAATGGACAAAGCATGGAAGAGGGGAAGATAAAAATTAAAAAGAAAAAAAAAGGAAATAAATTTTATAAATGGCTTTAAGCAAATAAAAATCATGTTAAACTTGACTGTTTCTGTGTAACTGGAAGATAAAGGCTACGCCGCACCTTTTCCGAAAAAGCTGAAATCAGATCAAGCAAAAACATGGTTAAACAGAAAAAAAGTGGAAACTGCAACAGTGGATATGAAGGGACAACCAATTGCAAGAGGTCAAGATACATGAGAATCAAAGTATGGTAATATCCTGAATACAGAAAAGGGACTTCCTCCTGGATTTTCAGCAGATTCAAAGATGGAGACATGTACAGAGATTATGAAATATAAATGAGAACAGAACTATTTTGTCAAGTGGAATAAATTTAGTCTTGTGTTTGGGATTTTTTTTGTTTGGGTTTTTTTTTTTTGCATTTGGTTGATTTTTGCTTGGTTTGTTGATTTTGGTGGTTTGTTTGTTATTTGTTAATGGGGGTTTTGGTGGTTTGTTGGTTTGGGTTTTTTTGAGGGGGGTGGGTGTGTTTGTTTGGTTTGGTTTTTGTTTGTTTGAAAGCCTTGATATATATTTAGCAAACAACACCACCTGAAAGCTGAAAACATTTCTAATGGAGCTTAAGGCTCCTGAGACTGAAGTACCTTAACTCAAGCTTTCCAAAGAATCCGGGGAGAGAAGCTTATTAAGAGTACCTAGCTACTGGGATTCCAAAGCACTTCAAAGCATCATGACTTGATTTTAACAGGTTTTTTTAAGATTAAAGTACAAATTTTGAATATCAAATATTACAATATGTACAGACAATAACTGCATTTGTAATTTAGACAAAATAAAAAGGAATTAAAATATTTATTTCAGACAGCCGAGCAGGAAAAAACATCTCTGAAATGTTAGCAATTTTTCTAAGTTGAAACTAGATCCCTTTCGCATTGTACATAGGGAACACTGTGCCCAATAAAACTTTGCAGACATTGGTTTCTAAGTCAAAATGATTTGTGCTTCTAAACACTTCCATCACTTTCAGTGCCAAAAAATGTTCTGAAGCTTTTAACTGCATTTTTCCTCTCACGGAGTAATTCAACTGTATTTTCTCTAAATTTCTATCTCCCATAACGGAATCTGCTGATCTATAAGGGCAAACACTAACGCAGCTCGCCAAAGATTACACAGGCTCTCTTATTTTGTCAAGACTGCTGTGTTCATGGTCAGTATGAGCTAGAAAGTGGCACGCACAATCTCTCTACAGAACTGAGAGTCTGGGTGCCAAATGAACGCGGTCACATCGGTACAACTGACTATTCAACTAACAAGACTTGCTAACGTTGCAAGACATACACTAGGCATAACTACATACCCTCAATGTACGTACTATTGATGGTACACCCTTTGACTTCAATTATGGAAATTTTACTCAGGCACACCCGTGTAACACTACTCCGTATTGCACGGACACGGGGCATCAGCTTTGTTCCCTGCGTTACAGTGCTGCTAAGCCACAGCAATAGAAGTGGCTCCATTTTTATGAGAAACTTCCTTTTAATAACTAAGAGTCATAAATCATCACAGATTGGCACTTGCTAACATATTATGAAGCAATATTTAAGGAATTTCCCATTCAAAATGAATGATTTCTGTCTAATGGACCTACAGAGCAGTAAGAGTGGAAAAAATGCTCTCCAGAGTTGTAATGATCTCTTGTGCGTATCTTCGGAATCAGATATCATTCTGAGAAAATGTAATTCTGATTTTTATTACTTAAAAGGTTTAAAATAATTTCACTTAAAGTGAACAATCAAATGCAAGTTAATTTTTAAGAGAAAACAAAACAAGAAACCACCCATCATCTTTCAGCCTGAAAGCAACAGGTCCCTGGAATTACCTGTTTCTGTAATGGTCCATATTGAAGCTTTCTATTTTACATTTGATTTTGGTATAGACATCCTGCATATCCACTGAGGCACTGAGATCTTCTAATTCACTGACAACACAAACTTCTGCAAGAGTCAAAGAAAATAAAAATTATTAGTTATTAATCTGAAACTTGCAAGTTTTAAAGCAAGATTACATTCTGTAAATAGGATGAGTTTTTTCAAAAAGCAATTTTTGATTCAAGTGTCACAAAGATGGGAACCAGAAAAAATTCCTAGAATCCAAACTTTTTAATACAAATGCATACAGAGACTAATATACGGAGGTTTTAGTTCAGGTATTCATAGAATAATTCCTGAAAATAAAATAAAAAAATATTTGCCAAGATATTTACTCTAACAATGCTTGAGATTTCTCTCTTCCAGTTAGTTTTTACAAAGCAAGCGTTAAAGTACATCTCTTGGAAAATTAGCTTTCACCATTAGTCTCTATCTTCTCACATTTCTAAGAGTAACAATGTTGATTTCTAAGCAGTAGCATTTCCTAGGGAAAAAAAAAAAAAAAAAAAAAAAAAAAAAAAAAACAGACCTCCAGAAAATTTACAGAATGCGAGTTCCTTTCAAACAATTATTGTCCAGAGGATAATCTGCCCTTAATCCCCAAGAAAAAAAGAGCAGCCATGTACCACACAAATTTCTCTGTTCAACACTGAAGTTGAAACTTCTACACTGCAGTCCATGTTAAACTTTCTATGACTTTAAGGATTATACTATGATGATTAGGTTAAATTTAAATTTGAAATTGACAATATAAAATTACTTATCTATGCACAGATACACACAAATCACAGCTAAACCACAGCAAAATGAAGCATGATTACTTCTAAGGCAATAAATGCAGCACTCTATTAAATAACCAAATTAATATAATTACACTATACACACACTAAACTAACTACATCTTGTTGCTCTACTTTAAAAGGCAGATCCAACCCATTATTGACACAGTACAGTATTTAATACTGTCAATAAATGCTTGAATAGCTAATACTTTGCTGTAAAATAATGTATGGCATATAAAATAGTATATTAGGGGGAAAAAGTGCTGAATACCTGTGCCATTATTTCTAGGATCAGGAGCAAAGAATTTTATAGTAATTTTTGGCAACATCCACTGCATCCATAGGCTGACACGTCCACTTGAGACTCCAATATTACTTGTTGTTTGTTCCAGTGTAATAGAATCTGAGAACGGAGAATCATCACCACCCTGAAGAGAATCACCCTATGAGAAAGATGTAACAGCTGAGGGATAAAAGTACTGCTTTTCACCACTCCTCTTTTTTTCATCTGTCTAGACTGATGTAGATACCCAGACTGCATAAATACAGACTCAAGGACAGCATATTTGAATCAAGACATTTTTTAACATCAGGAGAAAACTAAACAGGTAGACATAACGGACTCCAGCAAAGATTATATGGTGAAACTCTAAGGTTCCATGGCTTAGTTCTACTTGGCATAGTAAGCTTTCCTCATCAGCTCTGTGCTAATGAAATACTGTCATCAACAAAAAAAACTCAGGCTGACAGCAATAATCTGAGATGCAATGGGATAAGCAGGCTTGTGCATGTCTAAAAGGCAAAGGAAGAGTTATTGGAGGTGACAAAGGAAAAGCCACCATAAGACTATGCCACACCCATTCAGTTTGGGTAGTGTTTTTTCCCTTCTATTTGCTTCCCTGTAACTGCTTGGGGAAATGATTTCACAAAAGAAGAATTTCTTCTAAGAATTGGAAACATTTTAGTTGTCACTTGAAAAATATTTCTATTGTTAAAAAAAAAGTTATTTTCACTTGAGATGTTCTTAAATATATATGTTGACAAATGACCTTATAGAAGTTTCTGTGCCATGAATAATCTTTGTTCTTTCCCTAAAGCATTAAGGGCTCAATGAAGACACACAAAGGTTAATGTTTGTAGAAAAAGAACACTGACAAATGACAGCTATACTGAAAATCCTGCTACAATGGCTTATCAGAGCACACACTGGTAATTCTTGATGGCACAACTAAAATATTTACCAGCCATAGGACTTCATCCTGCTCCTTTGCTAGAACTTACTGCCTCCAAGAAAGAAAGGAAAGATGCAAACATGCTTGTCAGCTCCTAGTGTTTACAGCCTATGCAATGGACACTTGTGTCAATTTATTTAGAAGCCACGAAAATCCACAAGCATCTTCACTTGCAACTCCACTGAGTGTTGCAAATTTTCTTCATTATTCAAACAGAAAAAGAAAGAAACAGGGTATAGTCACTTTGATCCATTAAGATCAAGTTGCTTCTAAAATTTATAGACTAATAAACACCTAGTGTCTTAATTTTCACTAAAGGTGAAACATACATAAATAGCTGAATTGGCCCTTTCCCTTCCTCCGTGGCAGAAGAACTGCAGATGCTCCACTGAAGACAGCCTCTACTGTATGACTATCCTTTGGGAGGTGAAAAATGAAGAAAATGCATTTCTTCTTAGCCTTCTGTTAGTGGTACTGTAATCAGAATCGCGGGGCAGAGTCACAGGGGCGGGGAAAAAATGATGGGTCTGCAGTAGCTATTGGGTTTTTTGCTTTTGTTTTTTAAATAAGCTCAAATTCTTAGCATTTTTTTTCCAGTGAAAAACTAAGAAACTGAAGTGAAAAGAGAGACCGTGCTCTTGTTTCTCATGCAGTTTCAATTTTCATTTTGGATTTTCAGCACCCAGCGTGATACAGTTAAATACGTTTATGCATTAATTTTCTGCTCTGTTTCCAGATCTACAGAAAAATGAAGCCAGAGACAGAAACCCTGAGCTATTTTCCCACAACTTCTCATGCCAAGTCCTAAAATACACAATTTAATTCTTTCACCAATTGTTGCAAATTGACCAATATACGGAGTTTATTTTCTTAGCAGAATTTATCTTTGTTCATCAGGAAGATCCAAACATATGAGGCCTTCATCCTTGGCCTGCCTAAAGCTCAGGGATTATCACAGTTTGGCCATACTAATGCTATGCCTTATCAAAATAACTTCTGCGTTCTTGCTCAATCATTGAGTCTCCCCAAGGACTAAACACTTCTGCCACTGTTTGTACTTAAGTAAACAGTAACAAGTGGCCTGTACTACCTTTGCTTTTGCTGTTCCAAAGGATGGGTGGTAAAAATGATTAACTGTTTCCAGCCTTCCAGTACTTAAGCCTCTCATTCATGTATCCGTTTTACAAGCACCCAGACTAAAATTCAGTAAGCTAGGTAGCTTTATCCACATCGGCCTGTGGTGCTCACTATCAACTTGTGAGCATGAAAAGAATTACATGCAGCTTAAAATATAAATCATCCCCAGATCACATAAACAAATTACTTCTTTTGCTGTTTAATATAAACAGTTGCGAGCATTTGCTTTCTTCTGATTAATTTAAAGCAAGTCCACTGCAACTTAAAGAAGCTTTAAAAATAATCATTTCTCTCCCACAGAACAAAATAATTGTAAAATATCTAAACAACAAAAAAAATATCTATCACAGCAAAGTATTTCTGTTCAACAGACTGCAAGATTTCAAGATTTAAAAATACAGGAACATAGAAACAAAATAGAGACTCTGATAAAATGCAAAGTTCTGGAAAATCTCCCTAAATCAAGCCTGTAGCAACAGATATTCTTAATTGCTCTGTATACTTCACTGCTGCTTATCAGCAATACTGACTATAAAATATATAGCTGCAAGATGAAATTATGGCTGACACACTTGATTTTTATATATTACCTCTGTTACTTCTTCATTGAAAACAGCACTGTTACAATAGCCTGAGAAGTTATAATTTCCAAATACAGGATGGTATTTTCCAAATCAAACAACATGGACATAGCTTTGCTCCCACGGACTTATTCGTGAGTAACATTGGGCCAATATTAAGTACCTCACATTTCCAAAGACCAAAGTATGCATCTCTAAGTAACCAATACTAGCATTTTAGAGAATGTAAAGACATTAAATGTACAGCATTTAAATGGACTAAAGTAAAAGTATTTTTCCACTTCTCTGAGTATTTGCAAATTGTTTTCGGACCTGACAGTAGCAAGACAGCAATCAAGAAGGTTTTGTTGGCGTTAAGTCTTCTGCCCAGTGAGTGCCTGTGCTATAGTGCAACCACCTCATCTGCTTTTATTGCTCCCTTGATGGAATTCAGACTCTGTGGGATGGGAAAGGAGTGGTCCAGTTCCAAGCAGCAGCAAAACCGCAGATAGGCATTAATGAGGCCCAGGAAAATGATGGAATGCTGCTTCAATCTTCTCAGCTGCCTCCACCTCTATCATTCACTGCAGGCATGCCTTTTGCAGTCACACTCTGCTTCCATGCAGTATCACTTATTCTCAGTTAACTTCCTTGACATCCTAGTTCCCATAATCACCTTTTCTGTGAGGTATTAAAGATAACTATTGCCCTCTTGTCTCCTAACACCAGCAAATCCCCTCAGCATGGCTCAGATTTTCCATATCAGTCTGAAGAGTACTTGAATCTGAAGCTGACAAGCATTAGGTTACTCTGACGTCCCCTGCCCTGCTTCTAAAAACACTTTTTGAAATTGAAATTACTTCTTCAGAAGGTACTTGGAAAAATATTCAGTCCTCAACTGTACTTTGATGCAAGACAATGCAACTGAGTTTTAAAATACTTTGATTTCACTAATTAGGCTCTTTGGAACAGCGTCTCCAGGTAAAAAGTCTTATTTCCAAGGTAGACTGTTATATACAACAATCTGTACTTGGATAGACTGCAGAGGACCAAGTCTTCACCCAGAAGAAAACCTTGGCCTCACTGAAAATAGTGTGGTTTAAGAGACTGACATCTGCAGCCCAATAGGCAATTTGACGGGTAGAACTAGCTGCTGTACTTCATAGGAGACCCCCCCCCAAAAATCTGTCTAGATTGCTTGTCTACAAGGCCTGTCGACTGACTGCCTGTTTTGGGGGCAGAGGAATAGCTGTACACCCCAGCATCTACAATGGGGTTCTGTGCATATTTGAACATACTGAGGAGGTGGGGTTTTTTCAAATAAATTCTACATTATATGGCCTACAGCTGAGGAACTCAGCAGTGATTGAAAGTAGCTGCTGGAGATTCTCCCTCTCATCTTCACATACTACCCTCTTCAAGAAAAGATGCAGCACAGTTTCCTGGTCATGCTATCTACAACTAGGTAATGGTCATAGTAAGTGAGGTAGCAAAAGGATCAGGGAAACTAAGTGATTAACTACTCTTAAAGGACAAACAACTTTTACCAGTGAAAAAGAATGATGGAGAACATTCCTTAGCCTTTTCAGTCCATGTACTTTTAAATTCTCAACAATCCTTACCTCAAAGAACAGGACCACAACCGTGTCATTACAGTGAAAATCTAGCCTGTGCTTTGACTGTAGGAAATATGTTGAGTATGTTTGGATCCAGCCACCAACCACAGAAGAGAATGTGTTATGGAGATACTGCCAACCATTATGTTACAAGTTATTTAATTTCTATTGTCTAAAATAGTCTATTAGAAACGTGACAAGAAAATATGGTTCCTTTTATTATTTTATTATTTCTCACTAGTTGGCTAAATGTGATTCTCCTACTCTTTCCCACTCCCACACCACACAACTCATAGACCTCAAGACTGTCCAAAATCTCAGGAACAATGTGGTGATCGACCTTACACACAATGATCTGCAAATGTTAATCACATCGCTTCCAAAAACTTTTGAGATGTTTATTGATGGCCAGCAAACGATTAAATAAATAAATAAAACAGGTAAAGTGATGACTACATTGATTAAAATGGTGGTAGATTGCTTATGATCATTCTCCCTGCAGCTTAATAAAAATCTGTTTGGAAAATGTTTCTGTGCTTACATAACCTGAGATGTATTAACCTGGTCATCCTATTAGGTGATTCACCTCACTCCAACTGGCAGTTGGACATAAAATTAGTCCTAATAGTTACTTTTTTTTTAAGTTTGTTTTGGTTTAAACCTCAGTATTTAAATACATGAAAGCACTAGGTCAGGACAGTATTTGATGTTAAGTCCCAGAACAACTAAATCATTTGGATGAATCCTCCACTGGCTACCTGTTCCTTTTCACCTTACAGTACCACAAACTTTTTTCAAGAAATCACAAAACTGATATGAAAAGCGATCGTCGAGTCACTGACTCACAAATATAGAGAAATGACACTACCCACAAACTCAAACAGAGCAGTTTTGTAGCTACTAGTCTTACAGGAGTCTAAACCCTGGCTTGACTTCTGTACTGGGTCAGACAGAGCTGGAGCTCCTTTTGCCCACAGCAGCCCTCCCAGTGCTGTGCTTTGCGTGGAGAGCTGGCAAGGTGCTGGTAACACACCTGTGTTGTGGCTGCTGCTGGGCAGGGATCTCACAGCCCTGAGGCTGTTTTTTTAACATTCCTACCCCGTGGGATGGCGGGGACAAGATCTTGAGAGGGGACACAACTGGGACAGCTGACCCAAAGTGACCAAAGGGATATTCCACACCATATGACATCAGCTTAACAATAAAAGCTAGGAAAAGGGCCTCCTCCTCTTGTGTGTGCAAGTGTGTATCCTCTTGTCCTCCAGAGCAACCGCTCCGCATTTAGAGCCCTGCATACCGGAAAGGGGCCAGACAGCGCCTGCTGATAGGAAGGAGAGAATAAATCTTTGTTTGCTTTTGCTTCCGTACGTGGCCTTGCTTTGCTTTTCATTAAACTACCTTTGTCTTAAACTACACATTTCTTCTTCCTTTTCTTCCCCCTGGTCCAGCTGAGAGGAGGAGGCAGGGAGCGAGAGAGCAGCTTGGTGGGCACTTGGCATCCAGCCAAGGTCAAACCACAACAACTTCCCATGACAAAGATTCTCTCCAAGCCTTTTTTTTTAACCACAGCAATTCAAGACTTTTCCCTTTCTCTTTTTTTACTGTTAATTAAAACCTTTGTAGGCCATACATACTGTTTTGATTTTAATCACCTCAATACATCTAACATTCCCACTCAGTTAATCAGAAATGGAATAGTATTTTCCTCATCTGCTGAGCCAAAAACATTACCCTTCTACTTGACAACTCCATGAATCTTTTCCTGGCAATATAAAAATTAGCCTTCTAAATCTCATTTTTAATTTCAAACACAGAACTTCTTACAATTTCAAATATCGTGGCATATATACGTTCTCCCACCTCACTGTCTCCATCCCATGATACCTGCCTCAGTATGGTTTTCTGTCTGTGCACTTGTGTACCCCTTGTGCTGGCTCGTTCTTCTGAGCTGCCTTGCTATCAAGCCACAGACAGGCCACCTTGGGCTGAGAGCTCTGGATGAAGATGACGACTCACAGGCAGCACAGGTATCACAGGCACTCCCGAAACACCAGTTCCTATTCTACTAATTCTGGACTTGAAAATGCCTTATGCTTCTTGACCTGAAAACACTAACTGTCATTTTCTAACAAGTTAACATTTATTCACCTCAAAGAGAAACAATGCAGACAAATAATAAACAAAGGAGCAATACAGCATTTTCTCCAAACCTCACACCCCCCTCTTTCCTCTTGTTGCACCAGACTGAGTTATGAAGTGTAATGAAACTTTATTAGTTTAAGAAAGCAAAGGTACTTTCCATAAGGACTCTGCTGCTCTTACTGATTCTTATTTGACTGCACATCACCATACTTTGTGAGAACCCACATGATACCTTTTTTACTTCAGAAAGCCTACCTCTGTAGTGGTCCCAATGTCAGCAGATGGGCTGTATGTGCTGGTATCTGGTGGAGCGGTACCAACGCTGCTTTTAACTGGAGAGCTAGGAGGAGCAGGTCCTGTCATGGTTTCAGTGTAGACAGAAGACTGATGTAGAATTCCTTTCCTCTGAATTTTATTCCAAACTTTACTTGTGATCTCAGTCAGTTCATATAGAAGCTGCACCTAAAAGAAAAAAAAACCCACCTTTTTAAGATTAAGCTTTCCTTAATGAGGTGAAGGAAAAAATTGTCAAAGTCCTCCAGTGAGACTTAGAATTGAAGTTCTCACAATTTAAATATTCTGATAAGCAATTACAATGCAATTAAAATAATTAATATCATTTAGACTACAGTGGTTTCAATAAAAATAATCATATGCTCTACATATGGTATGTAGCTCATAAAAACATAACCAATAGCATGGTCTTGTAAAACTTTTATTAATATCAATTTTAACAATTAAACAAATGTCATTTGTGGTATATTTCATATGCATAGATACTGCCTCTGGAAAAAGGCAAATATAAAAATGTTACTAAATATTAGAAATGCAAAAATTATCCAGTTAAGTGTCATTAAAATAATGATCCCATGCAACATATGAAACCGTTCTGGTTTAGGAAGAATATCCACTATCAAACTCAATAGCAACCCCTGGCATATGTCATTCCAATAATTCAGAAACACACAGTTTAAGTTGCACATTGTTTGACTCAGTTCTAGAGATATTTACACAAGTTTTTGTAAATAAGCATTAATCATAGAATTTGTATGACAACATACTGCAATACACTGAATAAAACAAGCTCAGGGAAAACTGCAAGCAATATATAAGCAGATCCACAGCTGGATACCATACCCAACTTGCCACTATAAAAAATGGAAATTCTCTTATTTATAAGAACTTTAAGCCTCAGGACACTTCTACTCTATGAAGCTGGCTTCTTATGTGGGCAGAACAGATGCAGAAAAACACTGGTGTCAATCTACATTTGATATAAAACAGTACTTGATTTTGTGCGTGAGAGTGTATGATGAAGTCTCAAAGTACGTGCTACAGTCCTTTCTTAAGAGGTGAAGTGCTGGAATTTTATAAAAACCTTCTTAAGACATCTTAGATTTCCTTTTGAAGTTTCAAGCCTTACACTGAGCAGGTCATCTACTCTTTTGACAGAATTTTTCCTTAAAGGAGATGAACGTCTCAGTACATTTTTTTTTTGTTGTCTTATACAGACCAATCTACAGACAAACGATAATTCTGCCTCTGGCAAAAAGTCCTTTCAGTTATGCTTTAAAATGTGTTGTGTCTGTAGCACTCCGATATACACTGGTAGCCTTTAAATTCCTAATTACAAATTTCTAGGGTTTCCTGAGTCTCCTTCATGTAACTCAAGAAGATCAACTAATAATGTCCATCTGATTGATTGAGTAATATAACATTAAGTGGTGTTGACACTTTCCTGGCAAAAGAATCTCTAGAAAATTAATAGGATACAGGCACACATCCAAATCATACATGCTCGCAACCTCCCCTCCCTCAAAATACTTTTTGGTGAAGAAATCAAAGGATAATTTCAACTATATTGATGAAGCAGGCCTTTGAGAAATTTAATTATGCTACTGTTCGCAAAGGCACCAAATGATGCAAAAGAAGGAATGATGCAACTTCTGCATTTACATACACGGTTACAGAAAAGGTAGAGAGGTTTGCCATGAGCTAATCTAACACTGAAGATTTATCTTACCAGGGTTGCAACAGTCATAATCACTGAAGCTAGTAATTACTTATGTTAATCAGGAAGATTTTGTTTGTTTTAAATTGTTGCAGCCACTTCAGACAGTGGCTATTTCAGACAGCAGGAGCCACCTCTCTGAACACCACCAGAAAACAGGCATCCAAGTAAAGTGACCCCAACTCTCTACCCCGCTCTGAAACCACAGACAAAACAAGTTCACCAAGAAAAAAGGCACATTTTGATTAGAGGGAGATTATTTTCATGGAGCTATGTTAAAACAACAAAGCCTCATTCAAACAAAAAAGAAGACATGTTTATATGTAAATAAAACTTTTAAACTTCAGATAAAGAGCTGAAGTTATGGCTTTGATTATTTTTAATACACTTAATTATATTCCATTGGTGGTTGTTTATTAAAATGGAAGGATTTCTACTTCTCTTATTGGTTGCACTTTTTCAAGTGAGTATTAGTATTTTGAAAATCCATTTCAGATTATACTAGAAGAATGAATATAAGTGTAAGGCCTCCCTCCTTTATAAACATTTTTGAGCAAAACAATTAATATAGACTAATTATTTTCATTACGCTCAATTCAAGAGAAGAAATATGGCACAACAAAAAGAGGAATCACTCAGCCAGAATTTGTTAAGAGAAGTTTCCTTCTCTCACTGTTTCCACACCCTCCCCAGCAAAACCACACATAACTCAGTAAGACCCCACTGAATACTTGGCAAAATCTGAAGTTCAATATGCTACAGCATTTTATACTTTTAAAAAAATAACACACTACTACAGAACTGAAAACTACAACAAAAGGCAATTTCCTGGCAATTTTGCAGACTAGAAGCATCTATTGATGTTAAAGGGATACAACCATCAGAACATGGTTTCGTATGAAGTCGTAATACTCATATAGTAAAATACTTCACCTTTGCTACCATTTAACAAATTCGCTAAGTATCACCTACTTTAAGGCTGTCATCTATAGACAAAATACTGCCTGTCATTCTGAAGACTCAAATTTCATAGTTACTCTACTGCGAATTTATAACTACCAAATGCTGTTTATGTAATTGTATTTTCCATCTCCTGTTCTGAACATCTGGTTAAACAACACTGATGGGGTTTTTTTCACCTTTTGCATAAGTAAGGCAGATGTGAGGGAGAGTGTACAATTCAGGAACCTTCACCAAACTCAATTTCTCCGTATCCTTTTGGACATTATAATACTTCAGTAAATGAATGAATAACATCACAGTGTCCAAGGACATCCTTTAAGAGAACAATATTCTGCCTGATATTCCATTGTACAACTTCATTTTAACACTTCACTATACTTGTAATATGATTGACATGGACCTTGCAATTTAATTTTTTTTTGTGCAAATATTTTCTTACGGTTTGCAAAACAAATTATTTTATCATTATTTGATCATTTGATTATTTGGTTTACTTACTCCATTTTTCTTTTTAATTTGCAATTCCAACATAGATAAGGCTTCCACTTAAAACAGTGCCACCTTGCTTAGAAAGTAATACCAATGCTGCATTATGCATATTAACAATGAGATTAATTGGAAATTGAAAAAAAAAAAACCCAACAAAGCAGAGTTGATCAGCTAATCTGTTGGAATTTCACCGAGAGTGTACCCAGCACGTGTAGTTAACCATTTTTACTGCATCTCAGAATAGTAAGCAATTATGAATAGTTGCAGTATCAAGATGAATTCTGTACAGTTCTATGAAAATTAACACAGAGTAAGGTAGGTTTCCATAGGCTGTGAAATTATTGTACATTAATTAACTAAACGTTATAGAAATACCATGAAGTTGCAAAGTAAAGCTTTCAGAAGTCCTTAAATATAAAATGTAAAATCACCAGCAACCCCATCATTTTGTCCTTTCCTATTTACACCTTTATAACAGTGACAGTCCTTTATATGTGCAAACACATCCGTCATACAGCTTTAGAAGTCTTAGCAGACCTTGCTGAGGCTGCTCAATTTTTAACTTTAATTTGCTACGTCCCGTGTGCAATCTCACTCTACCAACCCTCCTCCTAGTGAGCGCGAGTCCACCCAGTACAGAAGACAATGGTATATGGTAAAAGAGTTACAAGTAACTTGAATGGAATGCAGCGAACAGGGCAGGAGACCACACATTAAGGCTAAAAAGAAAATGCAGTTTAAAACACTTGTTTCACTCAGAGAACATGGAATGAGGCAAGGGGAAAACCGCATGCGACCAAGAAACCCATTGTAATGCGTACACACAAGGGATGACATTATGATTACACCAGCCACCTTGGCTTCAGTGTTCCCAGACTTCGGCCATAGGTCCACAAGTCCTTACAAATGTCACGTGCTGATAAATGATACCAGGTAAGAATGATATCAGATAAAAATTATTATTTATGCTCTTTCCCTTTTTTTTTTTCCCCTGTTAAATGAAGCAATAAACAGTATTTTCCAGCACCACTAGAAATACTGCAACTATCAGGAAAGTGTTATTCAAGTTGCAGTAAAGATTACTCCAAATTTTACAAAGAAAACCTACTCTTTTTGGAACTACAGCAAATTTGACCCAGGTCAGTAAAATACAGGGTGTGCCTTCTGAAAATCTAGCAACACCTTTGCCTTTTAATAAACATAAATGAAGAGGTAACTTCTGTTTACACATATTCATCTAGGACACCACTGTTAGCCTAAAAAGCATTTTATGTTAGAAAAAACGTTCTGTGAAAATACAGTAAAAAATGACATTCAGCCACTTCAGTACATGAACCCACAGTGACAGCAGAACAGCACTATAGTGTTTAATGATGCATCTGCAATTCATTTCACTCCATCAGCCAAGAGATACATTTATACTGTGGCTATTACATTCTGAGAAGAGTTTCAATTACAAAACTTGAGAGAGCTGCAAAGCAAATCTTAATCTAAGCACCTTGATCTTGATTGCCCAGTTCGAAAAAAATTAAGATAGAAGAGACTCTCTGCAACAAAATGCAGAACAATTGTAATTAAAATACAAGTTATTTTTAATTTTCTTTCATAAAATAATTAAATGTACCAACCTGGGGGTTGGAGCACTTTATTTCAAGGGATTCAAGGTCAACGTGGAGGCAGACAACAAATGAGTGTCTGGATTCTGGCCCCGAAGCAAGCAGTTTCTGTGAAGTAACAGCTAGAGTAGATGTACAGCCCATTGGCTCCACTAAATTAAGCGTCATCTGTTGTCCAAGAAGAGTATATACACTGAAATGATGGAGACTAATAGTCCACGGAAAAGCATCACCTAACAATTAAAAAGAAGGGGAAACAGTTAAATAATTGCATAATGAATGATAGGTTATTCTTTTCTCAAAACTCAGTAAAGGCCCTAAACCCCCTTAGAAGTCAGAAAGTGCAATCCACAACCATATAAATTGATCCCAAACTCTCACAAATATCATTTAACCATCAATTCCATTCTATACCTAAAAATCTAAACAACAGCAGTCAATTTTTTACAGCTTTTTAAAAATCAAAAACCATTGGGAATTTTAGCCACAAACTCAGAACAAACACGTACAACATATTCTCTAAAGAAGTCTTTTTGCTTTATATGATTTTCCTCAAACTAAGGAGTCTCCTGAAGCCATTCCCCACTCACATATGGACAGCAGAGGCAATTCCTTACATTTTATACTTACCCATGTGTACAGGTTCTAATACTAAAAAGGAGAATTATCTATCTTCTAAAAATGTCCAGTTTGCATCTCACTAGTGGTGCCACAGGGTAAAGTCTATTCCAGTGCATTGCTTGGGTGAGACCTTGATCACAGTGCAGCTCTTTCCACTGCCTCCACTTCCTAGGATTCTTTAAAATCAAATTACTATGGACATACACCAAACACTCAATTCCTTGTACTTATGAGAGAGCCTAGCCAGAGAAGTGCCAAGCAGCCTACTGTAAATCCTTATCAAGAATAATCAGCGAGAGAATTACCAACTGAATAAAAAAACGGCTGCAATTTTGGTACAATCTCTTTTCCTTAGATTGTCAATAGATGGGAAGGAAAAGTATCCAAAGGAGGGTCACGAAGACAATTATTTGGGCAGGTCTTTAAAGGCTGACAGGAACTCTTTTTACTGAGAAAACTTTCAACAGCTCTACCAGCTAGAGTTGAAAGAAACTGAGAACACAGACTAAAGGACCTGAAGCAGAATCCCTGTGGTGGGTTTGACCTTGGCCGGAACATCAGGTGCCCAGCAAGCCATTCTATCACTCCCCCCCACACCCCGAGAAAATATGACAAAAGGATTGTGAATCAAGATAAGAACAGGAAGATCCCACAGCAGTTACCATCATGAGCAAAACAGACCTGACCTGGGGAAATTGATTTCATCTATTGCTGATTCACACCAGAGCAGGAAAATGAGAAACAAGAACAAATGTAAAATCACCTTCCCTCCACCTCTCCCTTCTTCCTGGACTCAACATCACTCCCCAATTCTCTATCATCTTCCCCTGAGCAGTGCAGGGGGACAGGGAATGGGGGCTGTGGTCAGTTCATCACCTGTTGTCACTGCTACCCTAAACAAAGTCTTTATCATTCCATTTATCAGATTTTCTGCTGAGGATGTTGGGCCTTTTTGTCCCCACTTAAATGATGGCGAGTCTGTACCCAGCATGTGAATTTCAAACCAACAGGAGTCTTCATCTTTGTACAGAACACATTCACTTGCAGTAAGACAAGGAAAAAAGTTCTTCCAGTATCCAAATTCAGACTAATGAACAGAAACCACAGTATGCTGAACAAACACTGTAGTAAATATATGGCAAATTTACAATTATAAAATCCCCCCTAATGTCATCAATTACCTCTTCTTCAGCTCCATACACACAGTGCATCCATTCTAGTATCATACTGGAACTGTCCACCTGGTTACTCCTCCTTCTGTTACTGTACCTATATTTACTTTATTCATTTGCAGATGGGGTTTATGAAACCATTTGAATAATTAACTCACAAGTCTAAACATCAAAAGCAACACTGTTTTCAGGTTTTATTAATTTATTTTTAGGAAGGAAGGAAAAGTCAGTGCCACACGTGGCAGGTGTTTTCTCTACACCTAACCTTCCCATCACGTATACTATTGTTTTGTCACATAATTGCTGAGGTTCTTCTATGCTGAAATATTGTAAGTAAACCTGACATTGCCTTCAACGGAACTAGAGCTCGCCTCACATCTCTGATGAGCAAGATTGTAAGAGATATGCGTGAAAGAGCTCTAGTATGGTTGAAGATTCTGGTTGGTTCCTGATCTACCGCTCTCGTAAATCCTTATTTTTATATTCTTCAAATATCACTACTGATTTAGAAAATTTTAAATTGTATTCATTATGATACTTCAACTGCTTTGATAACTTCTTAAATGTATTACTACAACTTCCAGATCTTTGGCAGTGGGCTGACCCAATAATCAGACAACTTTCAAAGAATTTGCATTCATCCTTTATCTGCTATTTGCACTAGTTTAGCAAGACTCCTTTCCTACAGAATTTTTGAGTTACTTTTCCTATATATATATAATCCCAAATGTTTGCTATGTGCAAGCACTTTCTCTGGTAGTTACCTGATGTACTTTGTTTCTTAGCTAAAGCCAATGGTCATGATAAGCCTTTCCATATGCATGATATACGACACTGATAAATGTACTGAACTACTAATATTCTTATATAAGTGCACTCACTTTCTCTTTACAAAACAGATTGCAGAAGTGGCAGTTGTACACAATATTGTATTTACAGTGTTGACAGTTGCAAAAAAGAAATCTCCTTTGTTTAAAGTTTGTAATGATAGGAGAGATCATGAAAACTTTACCATGTCTATGATCTGCAATCTATTCTCAGGCTTACTAAAGGTTTCCTTTGCAGTCTTCAAAAAGCATCTTGACTACTCTGACTTAATTTCCCTCTCTGTAAGCTTTTCCAACGTGCTCACATTATCATGCAACATGCAATGTTCAAAAGAAAAAGATATTGCTACCATAGCATGTTAGGTCACTGTTGTACTTCCTCCCAGCCATGCAGCAGGGAACAGCTGTGCAGCTGGATAATCCGAGGTGCACCCAGTTGAAAGCCCTAAGGGTTCAGCCCAGGTCCAGAGCTCACTTTCAGCAGACGTGATTTAGCTTCACGGGCCTCAAATGTAAGCACAAACACCCTGGCTTTTCTAGCTTAAACACAACTACTAGAAAGCTCTAACAGCTGAACACAACATTAACAAGTTGTTTATGCAGAACTTCAGTGCTGTTCAGACACTGAAGAATGTCACTTAAAGGTGAGAACTAATTTTACAAGGTCATTAACCATAGCAGGTAAGTTAAATATAATAAATACCCTGTTTTACAGATCGTGATGTTGAATAGAAAACTCACATAGCACACGATTTGAATGGCAAATACTCATCTTACAATTTACAGAAATTATTTTTCAGTTATTGTATTGGAGTTGAGTTTTTTTAAAATCTGACACAAGACGATCACCTCTAAGGATGCCAACATACTGCTGCTCTAAACATTTAACTGCCTTTTTTGCAAGTTGAAATCTATTTGGCTTCTATTATACTGTAGTACTTGATGACCAATCCATTGAATTATAATTAATTCACATGATAGTATCAGAAGTCCTAATTTTGTATTTCCCTAGAAGTCACATGACAACTTACCGAGTTTAAACATATGCTACAAAAATCTGAGCAGTTATATAATTTGTCATATTTCACAAACAAAAGCCATCTCAGATTTAGGTTTGGAATACAGTGATTTACATGACTGTTAGTATACTGCAATCCATACGAGAATCCGAATATTATATCCAGCAGTATCAACAACACTGCACACTGGCTTCTGAGATGTATTTTACTAGGTCTTACCTAAATATCAGTATCTGACCTAACCAAATATTTTTGCTAAGATGGTCTCATAAAAATTACTGGTATGAACCCAAAGAGGAATATTTTATATGTGCCAGCTAAGGATTTAAAAGAAACCAACAAAAACAACAAGAACAAAACACCAAAAAACCAAACCAAAACAAGCACAGAAAGGCCTGAAGTGGGGAGAACAGACTATAAAAACAGTAACTAGCTCAAAAATGTGAGTGGAAGCCAGGAAAAAAATCGAAATTAAAATAACTAAAAATGTAAACTACTAAACTCAGGAACATCTCAGAGATTCACAAAATGTTCTCATTATTACTGTAAAACTTAGTGCTTTACTTCAAAGCAAATTTGCATTCATGCCTTAATTATTTATTTTTCTATTACAACATTTAGCATTTTTTTAAGACCACTTAGGTGTCCAGAAGTCTTGATCATTACAAGATATTTCATTCAACTGTAAATCTACCACATTCTATCCTATCACTACAGGTTAGAGACTTAGGTATACAGATGAATTGTCAAGTATTTCAAGATGGATGGATCAAACTATGCACAGAAAGTCACAACACACCCTAAGCAGACCTCTAAACATTTTCAGTTTTGCTCAAACTGAGTTTCTAACTAATTCTTCTTAGTAACTATTTTACTTAAAGGGCAGCTACAAACAGGACAGAGGTCCCCCTCTTCACTAGAAGGAACCGAAAATGAAGCAGCAAGGCAAAGAGAAGGCAAGAGTTACAAGTTGCACCAGAAGAGGTTTCATCATAATCTAAGAAAAACATTTTTTACAGTAAGAACAATCATTGACTGTAACGATCTCCCCAGGGATGTAGAGGCCTTCAAGAAGTGACTGGACAGGTTGCTGGATAATCTCATCTAGGCTCCCTTTGCACACAAGTCCAGACCAGAAGATCATTCAAGGTCACTTCCAACCTGGACTGCACTACAATTCTGTGATCATGCTTTCAAATCTTCAGTGAATCCTACACCTCACGGATCTTTTATCTGACTGATTTGAACAATAAAGGTAATTATAATTTAACACTTTTTTCTAATCTTATTTAGTTGTATTTGGAATTTTGTAGAATCTCAACAGAATATTTCATTCTTTACTTACAGAAATCCATTTCTGTTTGTTACTTAGCATGACTGAGGCAAGTTACATTTCTGAATTGAAGTACTGTACTTAAAATGTTCTTTTAAGTATTCTTACAAACTACAATTACCTCAGATAAAAATATTTTATCAGAACACTGAATACAAATGGAAAGTCCTGACTGTTGGATATTGTACAAGCTATTTTTACAGCATGTTGACATCTTGAGGTCATTAAGTCTCTGTGAGTAGGATGCAATATCCCCAAATGACAGTATGATTATGCTCCCTTTTCCTCCTCTTTTAGTTTTTCATGCAATAAGAAAAATATGAGTGAGCACACAGGTTTCTTAAAAACAACAATGCACCCTTGTAAACAGGCTTTTTACTTGTATCTTCTTCATAAAAGAAGGAATGATTCAAAAAATAGCTTCCAGGAAAAGCACGGTTGAATAAATGTAATTTCAGAGATACGGTGATAGGTTAACAATGGTACACCCCTGAAGTCTTGTTCAAAGACAGAATGCAAGTTAGGAGACTGTCCCAATAAGAGTCCATAAAAAATACTTACCTATACATAAGAGACAAGGTGACTTAAAAGCTTTGAAAAACCTAATTAAGAGGGAGTTTTGGCATGAGAGAAGGCAACAGCTTCAGTAGAGAATCAAAAATATCAAGATTGTGAGAACTTCTGTTTGGCATTATTCCCAGAACACAAAGCCTCACACAAATAAATTCCTTACCATAGGCTTTATTCCAAACACAGAAATTCTTTTCTATCACTAGGATCTTTCCTTCAAATTTGGTTTTGACAGAATTTAAATGAATTCTTATTCTAATAAATGGTTTAAATTTCATCATCAGTTTAAAACAAACAAAAGATATCAGTTAAATTTATTTATCTTGTATCTGTGATCAGCAAATTAGATCAGTCCTAGCGAAAGTTATTAGGAAAAACACATACACCTTTCCTTTCTTTTTTTTCTTTTTTTCTTTCCTTCCCAGGTGACAGCATCTCTAATATGACTTTCACTACTAAAAACTACTTTTTTTTTTTTTCCTCTTTGAGTTAAGGTAGAAAATACAGGAAGGAGGAAGAAGGTCCAGTGTAAATGGCAGAACAAATTTCAGATAGCAGGAGTAGGAGTAGCTCTTAAATGTGCTTTTGACTTAATATTTCATAGCAGCCCCTCTGTAATTATTTAAGTTTCAGCAATTAAGTATGCAGAAAACAGAATCATTTTCCTAGAAAATGCTGTCACAAAAGCAATAGAACAATGGCTGCATGTCCCGCTCCATCTTCGAACAAATACACAAAGCAGCAACAATTCTTTCCAAATAATACACAATACAATAATGAACTGACCAACGTACTACTGGTTTTGGCTGGATTAGACTTCATTTTCCTCACAGTAGCTGGTATGGTGTTATGTTTTGAATTTGTGATGAAAACTGTTGATAACATGGGGATGTTTGAGTTATGGCCTAACAGCGCTTGCGCAATGTTAAGGTGTTTTCTGCTTCTCATGCCACCCCACCAGGGAGCACACTGAGGGTACATGTGAAGCTGTGAGGCAAGACAGCTGGGACAGCTGAGGCCAACTGACCAAAGGGACATTCTTGTTGCCTGAAGTAGGCGTGGCGACCTGGTTCAGGAACGACTCTGCGACCAACCCCAGGCCACTCGGTCCATCAGCTCGCAGACTGTATGACACCGTGCTCAGCACTAAAAGCTGGGGGAAGGACATTCAGCATTATGGCATTTGCCTTCCCAAGTAACAGTTACATGTGATGGGGCCCTGCTATCCTAGAGATGGTTGAACACTTGCCCGCTGAAGGGAAGTAGAGATTTATTCCCTTATTTTGCTTTGCTTGCACATGCACCTTGTGCTTTACCTATTGAACTGCATCTCAACCCATAAATTTTCTCACTTTTACCATTCCTCCATCCCACAACAGGGGAGTATGTGTGTGGTTGTGTGGGGCTAAGCTGCCTGCTGGGGTTAAACCACAACAAATGGCATTTTTTATGAAATTTTAAACTGGATTCTATTTCTAGATCTCAGTGATGCTATTAAATAAAAATCTGTTAGGGATACTTGCCTCGCCTATTTCCAATACACTATTTTTCCTATGAATATCTGAAAACCAAGATTTTTATATCAGTATTCCTTCATAATAGTGCTGTAAATCCATTTAGCATTTATTTAGATAATGTCTAAGGGCAGGACATGTTTCTCCTAATCTGCCTCTGTTCTGTCTGAATTCACAACTCCCTGCCCCATCCTGCTGCATCAAATCGGCTGCTCGTGGCTACACAGTAACTCAGCTCACAAAACCAATGAAGGTAAAAATTGCACTTATGAATTCTTTTGGCTTCAACATATCACAGAACTAGCTCCCTGATGATGCGTTTCACTTTGATCTCCATGGGGCAAACCTTGTCATTACTATTTCTAGCCATCAATTTGTAACATACTACTAAAAAAGCAGAACAGCATCAGAATTTTTCAAAATAAAATGAAGATATCTTTCATAACATTACAAAATGTAAATTAAAGAGTAATTTTTTAATTTTTTTTTTGAGTTTATCATAGTACCTTCTTCCAGGATGGGTCTCAGCACAACAAATGGGATTTCCTGCAATGGTTCCATGTGTTTGTGTCCAGCACTCATAATCTTTATCTGGGGCAAGCAGACGACGAGTGTGCCAGGCATACTGGCCTGCCCATGGTACCAGCTTCGCACAGTTCCAGGAATGTCACCTGATACAATAGTACTTGGGGAAGGCAGGCTATCGTTTGGAAGGAATACACAACAAGATTGCACTTCAAGCTGAAAAAACAAAGCCAAGAAAGATTTCTCAGAAATAAATTACCATTTTTTCCCTGCTACGTCAAGTATTCATCTTGGTACAAAATCTTAAGTTACTCATTCACCACAGTTGATTAAAAATACTCTTAGTTTTCAGTTGAATTAAGAGAAAAGAAAAACTGTTGGGAAATAATATATTCCTGTAAATTATGATTATGGGAGGGGAGGATAGAAATAGTGTGATTTTGGTCTGTAAACTTGATCAGAAAGCTGTTTCCATATAAACTGTAAGTGTATCTATCCACCTTTCAACAGCTTTTCACAAGAAGTATCGAGTCAGAAAATGTTCTCATAATCAAGCTGAGAAAGCCCTCCTCCTCCTGAGAAAGCCTCTAGAACTAACCCACATTTTATGTGCTGTCACTTTCTATAAAGACTATTTCAGGGAAAATTCTGTCTTTCCTTTGTAGCCAACAGTAACGTGCATGTACAAAAAGGTTCATCATCAGATAAACTACAAAAAAAAATAGGAACTTTAGTGAAAAACTGAGCCAGGTGCATATATACACGGAGAAAAATGAATAAAGTTCACAAAATGTATACAGCTTTCTTCCTGTTTTCATTGCACATCAGAAGTAACGCATATGGCTTGATATGAAATAGCACTATTTTGCCCTTTATCTTCAAGCAATAATACTGTTAGCCTGAAACATTTCTGACCCGTCTGCCATCTCCTTAGGAGTTTCTAGCAAGGCTGAGCAAGCCCAATCCAAGAACTGAACTCATCATGACTTGTTAACTCAGAAGTGGTGTAAGCTGCAGACTGTCTTCCGTGGCTCTTACATCTAATATGTTGCACCTGGATATCAAACAGCCCTAACAGCCTGCACACTTGAATGCTTTGTTAAGCGAGTACAAGCTATGATTCAGTTCATTTCCTCACGTTGTTTGGAAAAGACTAGCGCACAAAATGCTGGCCGCAAGATGTTATTTGTAGCTGTGACAAAGAACATTTGTTTGCTGTGAACTTATGTAACAGAGTCTTTAAATTTGACATCATTAGAGACATCACAGCATAAAACAGATAACCAAGATTTACACTCCGCACCCTTCCCATGAAGACCACAATAGTGATTTGCAGTAGGGCTGGAATTCCCCAGCACTCAAGTATTTTGCCAGCCTAGTGAGGAGAACACAGATATTCATCTTTACTTCAGCATTTTTGTGCCCTTTTGCTTAGACAAACTGACAAGAATTCACTGCAAAAAATTTAAGTAGAATTTTGCAAAAATAAATACATTGTTACATGAAGTCTGTGTTTGTTTCTAGTTTTAGAACTGTTTGAGTTGTGAAATGAAGTTAATTACATCTTTGATAAGTCGTTTATTGATCCAAGGTTGCAGAGTGTATTTATACTGGATGAAAAGCAACAGTGTACTGTTACAGATGTAATAGATTTGGACTTTTTTTTTTTTTTAAACCGGTAAATTAGTCGTTGTGTCAATTTGCAAAGATTTCTACAGTGACACATTAGATTGTTTTCTGGTCTATTAGTAATAGGTTACAGGTCAAGCCATTGTGGGATAATGATAAATAGATGATAAAAGAACTTATGATCAGTATAACTTTTGTTTCATCAGTGCATTTGCCAAGTAAACAGTTTACAACAAATCATCCAGTCTTCTCATATATATCCATGATGATTAACATCAAATGCTGCCTGGATATACAAAACATGTGGTAACAATAATACAGAAATCCCACCAACTTGCAGAGATACTGTACTTCATCACACTACCAGCAGCAAGATCTACAAGAGATCTTCTACAAAGTACCTCTTCTTGAGACGAGATCTCACTATGCAGTAGAGTTTTTAGATTTATTTTGCAGTTCAGTACAGCACTGTACTGAAGATAAACCAAGAAGTGACCTGAAGAACTTATTTTACTTTGCAGTATCAAGAATATTGAAATGGAACCATGACAGTTTCAATCCTTCCCATGACTGAGGGAAATTCCCGTTTACCTGGGCAGCTACTTTGCCATTCATTTTCAAACAACTGAGTGGGACTCGGGCCATGAATTCTGGTGGGGTTTACACGATAGCATCAGGCACTCCATACGTAATATTACAGATATGGTTTGTTTACTTGCGGTTCATCTAAAGTTTATAAATAAATTAATTACTATTGCAAAACATTACTGCAGGATTTCCAAGGCCAAAACAACAAACGCGTGCCAAAATACCACATTTTTGGGCAAATCTTGCAATTATTATAATTATATAAGAAATTGCCAACACAAGGGCCCAATAACTGCAAAATTGATCTGCACTCTTTGAACATCTCAGAAGCAGATTCTGCTTACACACAACTATGAACTTCAAGGGAATTGGTGTACATTTAGCTGACAGATTCTGGAGATCTGTCTAATAACAAGTTCCAGTGAAGGAATGGAACAGTGCACCTAAAATGATGGAATTACACATTGGACAAAAGTGAGAATGCGAGCTACGGATTGCTTCATCAATCAGAAAGTGCTTTAGAATATATGTAATCCAAAATTTCAAAATTAAACTACATCAACAGCGTATATTAAAGCTATCATATAAATCTTTTTGCACATTTTAAATAACTGTTAAACTGTGTGTCTAAAATTGTGAATTTAATGTAAAATGTGACTGATTTATGTAACTGAATATAAATCTGCAGCAGTAAATCTTGCATTAATGTAAGGATCTGACAATCCAAGGGAAAGAAAATGAAGTAATCTGCCAGTAAGAAGTCCTCAAGCTGGGGGTCAGATCCTGTTCATGGAAACCATCTGGTTGGGACCCACCAAGCCACACCAAACACAAATGATCTTTTAAAAAAATATCCTATTCATTAATGCTTCGCAGCTGCACTGAGTGTTACTTCATTTTTCCATGGCAACATCCTTTCTGTTTCAAGGATCCTATTTCAGTTTTGGTAGCAACGTGTTCTTTTGCCAATACTGAACACATTCATGTGTTAAAGAGAAGGAATTATTACAAATTCTTGAAACAGAAACACTCCCTGTTTTCATTTCTGTTATGTCAAGGCCTGTACACACTAAGTAACGTACACTAATGATAAACCAATGAAGTAAGCAGTATGTCCCCTTCTACTTTTAAGAAGTTACGCAAAGTGTACTGCCTTAAGCTTTTACTAAAATATAAGCCAAAAAAAGTGCAATGACTTTAAGACTGTTGTATAAAAAGGAAAGTATTAAGTTCCAGGAATAAATGGAGTATTTTTAATAAATACAAAAAAGAGAATGTTGCTCAACAGAACAGTGAGATACATAGTCCAGAAGAATTAGGTCTTCCTAATTGAGCAGGGTGAGTGGGAGGGAGTGACACACCATAGTTACCATGCATGACTGCAACAAAGGAGGACAGGTTGTCCAGATCTTTACAGCCTTTCGTGATAGCAATACTGTAAGGAGATTCCTTTCCCTGATCCACGTTTTACAGCTATATAAACCAATTAGAGGCATTGAAGATGACCCAGAAGGTGACTCACATAAAGGCGTCTCCTAGGAAGTTGCCCCTCTCTGCATTAATCATCATCCATCATACACTCTCAGCAGAAAGGCTAATGTGTTTTTCTGGGAGTTTCAGGGACAGAATATAATATTGCAGTGACTCCCAAAACTGCAAAGAACTGCTATTACACATTGCATGTAGGGGTTATGGTGCGGTCATCACTGTAAGACCATACCTCAGCCTCTGATATAAAAACTTTCTCTACCAATTAGACCATCTGCAGTTGAGCCAGACACAAATTGTTCATTAGAATTTAAAAAGGCAGGCCAGAAAATCATGTTTTGAAGTTAGACAAAAGGTAAAAATGATACAGATGCAAAGAAGAGCACATGAGTGAGAGAGACCTGAGAGAACAGGCTACCTGTACATACAAATGAGTATAATAAGGATCAGCTGCATTTTCTTGGACTGCTTAAAACACAAAGTCTTAGCACTACACAGTGTTCCTATTCTTTCTTAAGAAAGCTTGATTTTAACAAGTTTGTATTTACTTACAGAAAACTTTCTCGTCTCTTTGAAGTAACCAACTTAAGAAATCATCCTATCTCATAACTGCTGAATAACTGCTGAATAACTGCTGATAGCCATACCTGCGAAGTTACACATCACACAGTCTCTTCCTACCCATGACTAAAGACCACCATTCAGAGAACAGGAACTCTAGTCAATCCCATCCTTGCATTTCTGCTCTTTCAATCGATGTTTTACTCTCACTAAAATTTTGTAAAAGTCATGTGCTTTAAAGAAAATGTTTTTCTTCAATAATTTCAGGAAATAGACTCATTTTTTCAAATAATTTCAGGGATATATAAAGGCATGTGGAATATCTGGCTAAATTTTATAAGTATTAATTACACTCTTACTTAGTTGGCATTCATTGCAACATTACGCATTAATTCATTTGCTTTTAATACAGATCATTCATTGTCCTCATTGGAATTCAGCATTAACAACCAATTAAAAATAATTATGTTTATACTGCTCCACAATTTTAGTAGCTATTAGTATGAAGAGCATGTGAAAATTGAGCATTTACCCTCCTACACAGTGTAACTGCCAAAAAGACTTCAAGGCTGCCTATAAAATCCTACAACAACTAAATAATAAAACCAACTTTTTACAGTTAAGTATGAAAGTCTTTTCACTTAGATACTAATAGCTTACCACAATTCCAATGCGCAAAATCTTCATGCAATATTCTATCACGAACAAGCCAGGGCTAGAGCTAAGTAAGTACCAGCTTAGGATCCAAAATAAACTTTCCAGTTACTTTGGTTCCAAACACATTTAGTTGCTCAAACTTCCACTAAAAGAATAATCCTTTGATGATTTTAAGTTATGAAGTTCTGTTCTATCTGATGACAACTACAGACTTTTCTGTTCTGCAAACATGTTAATAAAGGATCCAGGAATATGAAAATAGTTTCAGAAAAAACCTTAGAGTCTAAGTGTTCCACTATTTAACCAGATAAAATATTCTAGAAATTTGCCTTTTTCGAGCCAAATGATAATAAAATACATAAAATCTGTATTAATTTAACATATAAACATATTTATGTGTTTAAGAAAATGCATCGTGTGTTTAGTGAAATAAAGATACCACACTCTACTCAAATTGGAAAACAGAATCATAACCCTCATCTTCTTATCCTCTATTGCTTTGCACAAATTTCAGCTTTCTCATTTAGGCTGGTATTGAAGGAAAAAAGCTGTATCTATCTAGATATAGATATATTATATATGCATTTGTGTCTTGGAAAATATATTTAAGTAAAATAGCCACAGCAACTACTAAAAAGAACATCAAGTATAACTATAAATCATATTTCCCCAAGAAGTACTACTGCATATTTATTTCTAAGCATATTCTCAGACTTTTCCTGGGGTGTTTCCTTGGAGTCCACTGAAACTTTTTATTGGTAACATGTAATCTCCCTCTGGTGAGATGGGGGCATATACCTTACCAAGTACGATCAAAGCGTAAGGATGAAATGTATCGTGTGTAAGCTGTTCTATGAATTCATAGGGCCATTTAAACATTGATTAAAAAAATATAATAAAAATAGATTTTCATATTCATAATGATGAAAATTGAAAACATGAGTGAGTACCTTACCAAAAAAAAAAAAAAAAAAAAAAAAAACAACAAAAAAAAACCAAAAAACCAGAAA
>JANHGN010003831.1:54527-64546 GCA_024605025.1 Megaceryle maxima | reverse complement strand
GGCCACAGAGATGCTCCAGCCCCTCAGCATCTTCCCAGCCTCTGCTGGCCTCTCCCCTTGTCTCTCTTGACCTGGGGAGCCCAGCACTGGACACAATACTCTGGAGATGGCCTCACTAGGGCAGAGTGGAGGGTGAGGAGAACCTCCCTTCACCTGCTGCCCACGCTCCTCTCTATGCATCCCAGGAGACCATTGGCTGCCTTGGCTACAAGAGCACATTGCTGGCTCATGGTGAATCTGTTGTGCTAATAATAATAATAATAATATTAATAATAACGGCCTTGCTGTGGAAACCAAAACCCCACTCAAGTGATATGCTTATCTGTAACTTTTCTGCGTTCACTGAGAATATTTTCAGCTTTCTGGGTGTGGTATTTTACACTTCCAGTTCTGAGCTGCACCGTTTTTACTGCTTTTGATAATTAGTAATACTGGTTCCTCAGATGTGTGTAAACTCCAGTGACAATAACAAAACAATATATCTCAATTTATGACTAAAGGAAATTCTTGGCACTGCGAGCACACTGCTGTATTTACTGATTTTACAGTGTAAACACATATGTTGCAAGACAGATGGACCTTTCCCCCCCAGCTTTCAGCAATGGGTGTCTCATCAGGGAAGGGATTAAGAAGATCTTAAAATCTTTAAACAAGGTTTCACAGCCCTTGTCATGGGCAACCATCTACAAAGGCTGGGATTATTAGGCACAAAGGGGTGTGCTTTCGGGGAGCAGGCAGGCCTCACTAAACAGATAATTCAGCAGTGTTTTAATTATATTACAGAAAAGGGGTTAACAACAGATTTTACTATCAACTGCAGCCAGGTGGCTTTACACGACAAAATTTTGGCTTTTTACTCCACACGGAAGGCAGTTCCTGAATTATCCATCTTCTGAACAACAGTGGGGTCTGGGGTTTTAAGCAGACAAGCTCTCAGCTGAACAGAAGCCACAATATCAAATTATTTTTGACACATTTTCTATGAAAATGCAGTGGATTTTCTAGAAAAACAAAGCATAGGTTTGGAGGTAAAAAATTCACGTCAAGGCACTTTAAAGATCTGCCAGAGCATCAGCTTTTTACGCTTACTCTTTGTTTGATCAAAGGTCTATTAAAATATTTGTAGAATGAAAGTCCATGTTATAATAATCAGCTTTCTTTGCAAAGTGAGGAAAACTCAGACGGGTGCAGAATGAGCTTGGTCTACGAGCCAAAGAGCCAGGTACACCAGCACAACCCTGGCTGTGCTCAGCAGCTTCAGCCAAGGAGCCCTGTGTACAGTCCCATCTACCTCCACCCTCACTCTTTGAAGCAGAAACACAAGTTTTCCTTCCAAAGAATAGCAGAAGGCATCACAGTTTGCATTTCTTCTTAGGACTCTTTAAGCAGCAAGAAGATGCTTTCAGAGAAGCTTTCCAGTTAGATATGGTAGAACCAAAAAGCCTCTGTCTTCTTAGGAAGTTATGAAATTTGCCTTGAGTAGACTACAATCTTTCAACTGCAGGAAACCTCAGGTGAACAGCAAGGTAAAGCTGTGCAATGGCTGGTAAGATGGTAGGCACAAGACTTTTGTCTCACATTTTAGGAGTTATTAATTGATTTTCTTCCACAAGACTGAGTAAAGGAAGGCAGTAAGAATGGAAAGAAATCTGAGAGAAAAGGAAACGAGGAGGCAAGAAGAGATAAGCATGAAGGGCAATAGAAGAAATCTTTCTTTACGACTAGTAAAAACTGACAAGAGTAAGAACTGAGTTATTTCCTGAAGGAAAACAAGCTGCTACATTCAATTTAGGTTATGGCTTCGGCTGAGAGCTCTTCTAACAAAGTAAGGCGCTGTACAAACAGTACCTTACGGCTTTCTCCTCTACACTTACTGGCCCCATCCTGTGACCTTGCATATAACGAAAACGTGCACGACCATCACGCTGGCTGTATCATGATGGTCTTGCAAAGGAGACTTCAAAGTTGGTTTGAAGTGCTCTTTAGTAAAGTTGGTAATCCAACAGTCTGAGATGGCTTCTCGCCCCCCATGCGCATCTTGTCTTCCTCTCTAATTTATACTGTCAGTCTGATTGGGAACACTAATTTTTTTCCAAGTCACAACAACCCTTGGCAGCAAAGTCTTCGCAGAATCAAATCTCATGGTTCAGCACAGTAACTTGCAAAACAGCAAACATTTTGTTCAAGGGAGGTGATAAGAACTGACTGGCGTTCTCATATGTTATGGATGAACACACACTCTAATGCTACTTAAAAGATTTAACGTCTGATATTCTCCTAATGAGATTAAGGGGACAGAGAATTGAAAACAAGGGATGTTTACAATTACTGGCACCTGAAGAGCAGTGATGTCAGATGGAAAAATAAACTTTCCACCACAGACAAACTTCCTTGGCACTGTAAATGTATGAGCTCTAATTTATCTCCCCATACCTAAGACTGTAACGGAGAACAGAAATGAATTTGACGAAGCGTGACGGTCAATCAACAGCAATTAAAAGATGAATGTATTTAAGTGACGGTAAAAATCCACGTGTAACTGAAGAGCTGAAAGAATGAACCTATCACCAGTAACATCCCATCGTCTCCTTTGTGAAAGGCTAGCCTTACTGAAACCAGCATTGCATGTCCATCTTCCTTCTTTCCTCATCTTTACTGCTAAGTCACTGCAGAACTCTTCTTCTGACATCTTTTTTCCTTGTCCCCTTTTGCTTTCCCTATCATGCTATGTGGCCTGCTAATTCTTTTTGAACTGTTGCTATTTTAGGGTCTGATCCAAAAGCCTCTGAAATATGAAATAGACCTCCTATTTGTCTCGGTGCTGAGTAACAGGAATTTATGACATACTGAAATGTCTGTCCCTGTTGGAGCTGATAAATTGGCCATTTGTAGTGTCTGCGTCTCTAATCTCCACCCTCCTTCAAATCTCCACTCTTATTCTGCTCTGTTATTTTCACAAGGCAAGTTTTGAAAAGGGATGAAATTTGGAATTCCCTAAGTGACAGGAAAAGGGGCAATAAAGTTTTAAAGAACAGCCATTTTCCCGAGTGAACGTTACAAAACTCAGCTGAAGAGCTGGGCGAAATTGTTTCACTAATTTCTGTCTACTCAGTTGTCTTCTACAGACACATGGCTGAGCTTTACTCAAAGGTACAGTCCCACCAGCTTTCTGAGAGCATGGAAATGAGTCCTTTGTCAGCAAGCTGGAAACTTATTTCTCTGTTTACATTGCAAGAGATGGATAGGCACAAAAGAGTTCATGAGCTTGGGTCCCAAATCTGCCCCAGCTGAGCACCCCAGCCCCGAGGCTGCAAAGTTCAACTTCTTGCACCCTGCTCTTTGGGATCACAGCATCCTTCAGCACGTTCAGCCCTCACAGCTCTGCCCCAGGAGCGATGCCCAAGGATTTGTATTTGAGATGTTCCAGATCTTTAAGGAGGGATCAACACTTCATGGAATTATAGAATCATTTTGGCTGGAAGAAACCTTCAGGATCATTAAGTCCAACCATTAGCCCAGCAGTGCCAAGTCCACCACTAAACCATGTCCCTCAGCACCACATCTACGTGTCTTTTAAATCCCTCCAGGAATGGGGACTCAACCACTGCCCTGGGCAGCCTGGGCCAGCCCTGGACAACCCTTGCAGGGAACACATTTTAATTCAAATCCAACCTAAACTTCCCCTGGTGCAACTTGAGGCTGTTTCTTCTCGTCCTGTCGCTTGTTCCTTGGGAGAAGAGCCCTACCCCACCTGGCTCCAACCTCCTGTCAGGGAGCTGTAGAGCATAAGAGGGTCTCCCCTGAGCTTCCTTTTCTCCAGGCTAAATAACCCCAGTATGTTGAAACATATCCCTTCCCAGGTCAGTGCTCTGTTAGGCTCTCACAAAATAAAAAAAAGACACCAAACACCAACAAACACCAAACCAACCAACTAAAACTTTTAACTGCTACTGCTTTAAAAAGAAGAACTTCCACAGCCTGCTAATGATCCCAAGTGAATGGAGCCTGAGATAGGCACCAAGTTCCTGAGAAGGGTTTTCTCTTGCGTGTCTCTGGAAATCTCTGTGAACTTCCTGGCTCACTTGTGACACCAAATTCTCCACACACTGACTGCACTTGAAGCCAAAGCATCCAAGTGGGACACAGCGAGTGCCTTCCCAAAGCCATACATCAATACTTCAGACCCTTCTCTGCCTATGCAGTAGGTGCTTAAAACAACAACCTTAACATCCCAGTCACTTTAGAGATCTGTAACAGTCCAGCATCGTGTTTTGTTTCTGTCACAGCCATTGAAAGCTCAGACTTCAAACTACTGAGTTAAAAAATCAACCAACCAACCAACCCACAAAAGCAGCCAACCCACCCACCCATCCTCCCACCCCCTTATTTATTTGTGGAGCCTTGATCCATGCAGTACTTATTCTTCAAAACCTCTTATCAGCTTCTAAAAGGTAAAATACTACGATAAGATATGAAGATCTCATTAAGCTAATTTTTATCTAATGCTATCTGTGCTTTTAAAAGAAGAATCCAGGAAAAATACTGAAGGCGAGGAATCTCCCTTACTTTCTTGCTGGTTTTTTTAAGTTGAGGAGTTTTGAGGTCAGATTTGGAGGTTTCTCCAGGGTTTTGTTAGCACAGCAAACACCAGTGTTTTATTCCTCAGAGGTACGTTAAACTGCCAAAGTAAAATTTACTTTTGAACCTGGTTTTTAAGAAAAATATTGAACTAGAGCGAGAAAGCGTTTGGCAAGAATGAAACCCAAAACCAAGCACAGAAGCAAACGACACCTTTCCCAAAGGGATAAACTAGAATCTAATCTCCTAAAAATACAAAAAAGTGCTTTCAAAAGCAGTTGTGAAACTGCTTTCAAAGAAAGGCAGTCTTTCAACTTTCAAATACACATTTTAGCTGCTGTGTTTAAATATCTGCTTCACTGATTATATGGAAATGAACCAGTTCAAACCTTTAAATTAGTCACACGAAGCTTTTACCCGTTAGTGATGCGTCACCCCACTGATACATGGCACAATTTCCTCAAATAACAAGGTTCTTTTGAAAGGCAGAAAGTTCTCCAATGCAAATAGAAAATGGGAGAAGGGCTGAAAAGAAGCCGTAACATTTTCAGGAGAACACAAACTGTTTATTTTCTACTCCTGTACTTTTTGCTCCAGGTAAGAGAGGCTGCAAATTTTCAGGAGATGTTCTTCAAATGTCAGAGTTGCCATTCTGCTGTTTCCTTCCCCTTTCTTTCCCCGATGCAGTGAGTTCAGAACCTCTTACTATCTTAATGTTTTCCTTCCGTGATCATTAGCACCACCGACCTTTATAAATAATACATTTCCTTTGTTTCCTTCTGTTCTGTGGGGACAATTCAATATCACAAAATGTGTGACAGAAAAGAATCGTCATTTTAACATCTGTAAAAATACTTAAGCATGGGATCAATTTTTCCCATGTAATGACTTATTTGTGCATTTAATTGAAATACTTATGAAAGGTAGATAGTAAGAAATCACTGGTCTCGAGCTCTGTTGTGTGCTTTCTGTCAACCAGATACATTTTGCCTCTTTTTTTTATACAGCCATTTCCAGAAATGTCATTATTCTCTAGTTGTAACCCTGAACTTCATTACAGTTGTCAGTCTGCTTCTTGAATATTTATCTCTAGGATTTTCTTTCACTTCACTGGCATAGAGGGACTCGGAGGGATGATGATGATGAAATACAGACTTTTTTTTTTTCTCACTTTGTGTTTTATATTGTGAGGGCTCCATTCTGGAATATACGACTAATTTAAACAGTGCACTTAAGATACACAAACAGTCCTACTGACTTAAAAGATGCTTAAAATTATTTACTGAAGTTTAAGGATCATTATTTATTTCTGCCCCACTTACTTGAAAAGAAATTGCACGTGGTTATATCTTATTTGAAACAACCTGATCTATATTCAAGAGTTTTTCTCATAAAAACTACCTGTAAATTATAGCAGCATGGATGTCCAAAGGTACAGAATAAATACACAGAGACAGGGGGCTTGCAAATAAGATCAGACATTATCTGTCACAAGTAGCCAGAAACTGAGACAAGAAGCATGTAGCTATGCTAACACCAGTAGGGAAAATATACAAAGAAATGTAAGATTCAGAAGAACAGAAGTGTGATCTGTAATAAAATACTGGTGAGCATAATACCAAATTTCCACTTTCAACTGTTTATTGGTCTTTTCTGGTGTATCTCAAACATGCCTGTGCTCCCACTTGGATTTTAATAGAATTAAAGAAGAGAAAAGCACCTCTAAAAGTGAAAAAAAAAAAAAAAAATCATTAAAGATGGAACTGCAATAAATATAGCTGTTCCCATGCTGGTTTCAATCTACCACGCTCAGGTTTACAAGTGCAAACCTGCCTTCAGTAAAGTGACTTAATGATATCTTTAGTAATTGGTAACAAACAAAACCCATTTCTAAATAAAGTTATGTGTACATTTCTAGAGCCATCTGGTCTATATAAGGAGCTGGATGTTAGAAGCATTTTCCCAGAGCAATCTTATCTGTCTTGTTGTCTGCGGCGTTAAAGAGTTTGGTGACTAAAATCGAAACCTATAAATAAAGATTTTGTATGGTTTTCAAATTTATACTCTGGAGCTTTTCAGATAACACGGCTGTTCTGTATTCTGTAGCTTTCTACATCCTGCTTTCATACTCCAGGCAGATTCTCTCTACTCCTATAGCTTTTCTCTAAAGAGGAGCCTTTTGGTCTGAATCCCTTTTAGACAGATATGAGAAGAAGGGTCGAAGACATCTCTCTGTGGACCGCTGTTATGAAGCCTCTCCTCCTCTTTAAGGTGCTGAGGGTGTGTAGTCATGCTGCAGGAAGATCATCTCCCACGTCCTCACACGTGGGCTCCAGACTGGAGCCACTCTGTGAAGAGCTGCTGAGGACAGACAAGTCCAGTGATTTTCATTTTCTGTCCAAGGCCCCGTGTCACCGTTCCGTTTGGATCTCCCTGCAGCTGCTGGATACGTCAAGCCAGTGGGGTTGGAGTGAACACTGATTTAGGGTAAAGTTTCAGGTGCTGAGAGACAAGAGGAGCACCCACCTCTCCTCATTACTAGAACAAATTCTAAAAGCAAGCACTTGCACTGACAAGTCTCTCCAGGAGATAACAAAGAGCCGGATCCTTTACCGCAAACAAGTCTGGATTGATTGAGGTTGGCTGATAACGTAGTCCACTGGGTTGGGAATGATTTCAGCAAACAGCTTGAATAAAAATGAAATCAATTGCATGGAAAATGTGCTTGTATTCCAAAGCACAAGTGTGCTTCCAACTGAAATACATTACAGTCCTTTGTGAGGAACCCTATCTTGGCCAGCTAGAAAGAAGGTGCTTTTGGTGCTCCTGAAGCTCCTGAAGGTGTAGAATGATGCAAGTGTGGCCAGCAGAGCGAATAACCCAAGAGAAACTCTGGAGCACTCTCCTTTTCCTGGCCAAACAGATTAGCAGGCCAGTCCTGCACTCCTTAGCCAGAATCAGCTCAATGGCATCCACTGGAGACGAGAGCCCTGCCCTGCTCACGATGGGTTTTGTCCTGCTGTCCTTCACTTCTGCAGAGGTAAGAGCACGTGCTGCTTTAAAGGCATCCCTCCCACGCTCCGAGGGTGGAGATCGTGCAAGAAACTTCTCCAGAATGCCTGAAGAGCACAAAAATTACCACTTCTGCAAACACCCAGAATGAACATAAACCTTCCCTGAAGTTTTTTTGGATGGCTGTAGTTGCACTGTGAACACCGTAACTTTAGTAAAGGATAAATATCCCAAATCAGATGAGCACGGATAAAAGTCACGCTTACCCTTTTCCTGGCAATGGCTAAGCTAACATTTCTGAACCTTTAGGTTTTTTCCTGATCCTGAGAGAAAGCTGCTGGTGCAGGCAGAGATTTCTCTGATGCACCCTGGTTTGTTTACGAGAACATGGGAACACCTTTTTCCCTGGGCATCGAAGGAATTGAACATCAGAGCTGGTTTCTCTGCTTGCAGTTCCCTTCCCAGGCTGGGGCTGCAGCTCCTCTCCAACTTCAGTAACCCTCTAAAACACGCTGCTCTAACAAGCAATACCTGATGAACTCCTTTGCTCACACAATTCTAACCAGCCCTGCCTAGACTGTTTAGCAGTGACTTTGTAATAAACTCTCTGCACTGTATCAGTTTGGGGGGGGGGGGGGAGTTAACAAGAGTAAGAGGCAGGGCCCACTAATGAACTTTTACTCAAGCACTGGCAGCAGAGGTGATTTCAGACAAAATAAAGTTATTGAACAACTGTATATTGATGCTATGCAAACTGGGCTTGGTGAGCCTGGAGCAAAGGAGGCTCAGGGGAGACCTTCTTGATCTCAACAGCTCCCTACAGAAGGTTGGGGCCAGGTGGGGTGGGGCTCTTCTCCCAAGGAACTAGTGATAGAACGAGAGGCAAAGGCCTCAAGTTGCAGCAGGGGAGGTTTTGGTTGGACATGAGGAACAATTTCTTCCCTGCAGGGTTGTCCAGGGCTGTCCCAGGCTGCCCAGGGCAGGGGTGGAGTCCCTGTGGTCCCTGGAGGGGTTTCCAAGCCCCCCGTGGAGCTGTGGTGCTGAGGGCCATGGGTCAGTGGTGACCAGGCAGTGCTGAATTAGTGGTTGGACTTAATGATCTTACAGTTCTTTTCCAACCTAAACAATCCTATGATTCTACAGAACCCGTGTACGAAAGCAGCGCAGAAATGTGCTTGCACGAAGAGAATTTACTTTTACTTTACAAATAATTGTGTTAAACACAATTTCTTTTCTATTGGATATTTTTCTATATACTTCTAAAATCCAGATGACTGTATCAGCAATGAAAGGTTTTAGCTGTCAAATCAAGAACTCTGCAGTCAGGTTATTAATACCTCCTTAAATTATATGATCCAACTGAGGGGCAGTGAGAATTTTATCTGTTTATTTCTTCTTTGGATGTCACATATTTTGGGAACACCTCTAGAGTTAATATATCACAAAATAAAGGAGTTTTTCCCTCCCATTTCTCACAAACATTTAGCCTACATCCATAGTATCTGTAAGAGCTTTTCCCCTGACTTCGTGCTAGATCAAAGCACAAAGACAGAACTCAAATGTGGGGTTTTCTTTCTTTTTTTTTCTTCCAAGAACTCACTGGAAATTGCCAAAGAAATGATGATTTAGATCACGAATAACACCCCCTTTTTTTTTTTTTCTTTTCCAAGTTCTGAAACGAATCCATAAATAAAGAAGTATGTCAGAATAACTGCACAATATTTTTCTTTTTACTGGAAAAGCTGTTCTAACACAGTGTGTTTCCATTCTGTCCCTTCTCACTTCTGCTTCAGTGGAAGCTCATGCAGAGATCTGTTGGTTTGGGTTTTTTTTAGTAGCGTGCAAACTTCATTCCCTTCTCCAAAGTGGCCATTTGGTGAATTATAAAGCACTAATATATGAATATCATATTATCAGAATGTTCCCATAACATACCCTGTGAAGAATACAATCTGCTGGTACAGAATAATCGAGATACAATATTTACTTTTAAAGAAGCCAACTCCCAAGAAAACAAACAAGAACACCCTTCTACTGTTTAGAAAGGTCATACATGAAAATACTAACGCTGCCAGAAGTCACGCTGGTGCGTGCAAGTAGGAAAATTAGTGTAGCTCCTTTGCATATGATAGGTTTTATCTCTACATGAAATACAAGACTAAATACACCCCAACAATCTCTCAAAGCTGTTCTTGAATTCTACAGCAATGCTGCTTCTCCTCAATGTGCAGCGTATTTCTGCTGAACTTAAAAAGTATTCAGAATTTTTCTGTATTTCAATAGAATAAGAAAACAAATGTGGGCTGGCTGTTCAAAGCAAGCTTTTAGCATCACAGAATCCCAGCATGGCAGGGGTTGGAAGGGCCCTCTGGAGATGATCTGGTGCCACCCCCCTGCTCCACCCAGCAGGGTCACCCAGAGCAGGGGGC
>JANHGN010003831.1:43612-53838 GCA_024605025.1 Megaceryle maxima | reverse complement strand
CTTGCTCAGCATTGCTCAGCTCCCCTCTCAGGCTGCTCTTCTCCAGCTGAACAGCCCCAGGGCTCTCAGCCTGTCCTCATCACAAAGATGTTCCATAGGATAATGGGATAGACCCATTCTAGGAGTTACAGATGACTCCAAATTCTCTAAAAACTAACCACTGCAAATAAAAGGGCTAGAAAGAGAAGCAGAACAGAAAGCTGTATTGCACTTTCTCTCTCACCAATGAGTTTGCCCCAGTAGTTCATTAAGGAAAAGTTACATATTGCAGTTGTTCTCTGCTAACAGTAAAATTCAACAAATACTGACACCCACCTCCACCAGTAGGTTTCCCTGAGCCATCCCAGTTTAGTAAGGCCTGCCCAAGACACAGGGGGTGCCTGATCTAAACATTTTGAGTAGGTGCTCTAAGAGGGAATTGCAAGAGCGAACTTCTCAACATAAGTTTAAGTTTATAAAGTTCATACCTCACAGAAATGTCAAAAACAATTTACAGAATCACAGAATCAATAAGGTTGGAGAAGACCTCCAAGATCATAAAATCCAACCATCTCCCTAATGTTATCGTGACCACGGCCTGAAATAACATACACCCATTTTTTGAACACCTCCAGGGACTGTGACTCCACTATTATCATAAATTACTTGGCTAGAAGTCAAGTTCTGATGTTTTTGAGAACTTTCCCATGGATTATAGTCTCAAGTGATGCCCTTCCCCTAGCAGTGAAACTTTGCTAGAGAAATACTAAGGTTCCTGTTCTGCAGGAATGGGATTGCAGAGGTGCTGGCAAGAAAGTTTAGTTTGAATAAAATTTCCTGGTTCTCCTCGAAGAAAATATAACTAAAATCTTAATCTGGGCCAGCTGTCCAGTAAAGTATTCAACATTCCAATCTGAGTGTGATTTTAACATGGTCCCAGAGCCGGTATCAATAGAGGAGTCAGACAAATGAATGACAGCATTATTGAAAACATACAGAATTCTTAATTTCCAATTGCAAACCAAATGCCTCAAACAACTCCGCAGTGGGTTTCTGAAACAGCCTTTAGAAATAAGTGTCTAAATCATGACTGAGACTTTTTAATCAGTAAATGTTTGCACTGGGGAAGACAGTTTACAACTTTCCATTTACTGCAAAAGAATGGGAAATTCAGTAGTAATCTGGGTTTAGCCAAGAAAAGAGAATATTCCATGTGTTGAATAGTCCACATTTCCCAAAATCAGCTTTAAATGATAGAGTTTCATTCTGGTTTTATTATTATTATTATTGATATTGCAAGTGCCAATTTGATGGGTTGCAATCAATGTGTCTGTTGTATTCAAACCCCTCAGAAAGCCCTTGCAGCAGAACCCTTCACATGTTCGATTCTGGTTGCTCGATAAAGAATTTCTAGCAAAACTGATGATCTGCTTGGGCTCTGAGCAAGCCTGAGTTTCTTGCTGCTTCTAAAATACACTGTGATTACTCAACTATGATTAATATGTGGAGATTAAAGCCACATGAACATCCTGAGACCCACTCTGATATTTTTAACTTTAGTCACAAAATGAGCGTAGTTTTAGGGCATAATTCTCATTAACAGGATATATAGTGAAGTCTAAAATGTCACCGAGAGCTTGTGCTGGTTTTATTTTGGCTCGTCTGGGAATAAACCAGGCTGAAATAATAATAAGATTAATAATAATAATAATAATACAGATATTCAACCCTACTAAGCTACCCTAACCAAATGTTCCTGTAAGCCACGAAAATAGATCAATGTACAATGAGATGCACAGGTTAGTTTTGCTATTTGGCTCACCCAAGTAGAAAAAAAAACCTATTTGTAAACTCAGAATCAATGGGTTTAATAATTTAATACTATTTTAGCTCTCTCCATCGTTTTGTTTCTCATATATTGTGACAGATGGTATACCTACTCTGGCTCACAAAACACCGAGTCAATGCGTGACACTGTCACAGGGCTCAATTTCCAGATCAAGATCACAAAGGCTGAAGACCTGAAATCACAAGGGTACTTGGTTCTGTGGAGTACATCTGAACTGTGTCCTGTCCACTGAGTAAGTACCTTACAAGAAACTGTGTAACCTGGCAGCAGATTTTAGAACAAAGTGGTAAAAGAACTCAGGGAAGTCCAAAGACCTGACAAAAATGAACGTGGAAGACCAAAAGAGATTTCACACAGAAAGTTCATGTCAACAACAGAGTCAAGTTAGAGTTCTGCTACAGTTTCAGTGCTGAAGTCTGCTCAAACTGGTACCTAATGCAATTAGGACATTTCTAAAGCTCAGTCCCAAGTGGTATTTCTTTAGTAAGCGCCGTTCAGCCACGCAGGTCTAATTTTTGGGATGCCAATAAGCACTAGAATTGACTAATAATAATGACTAGACAAAATCACTTAATGCAGCTGAACTAACAGAAAATCAGTAAGCATTTTTCTTTCTTTTTTTTTTTTTTAAATTTTTCTGTTAGCTCATTAGCTTATGAGGAACTTATGATCAGCTACGGACTTCCACAGAATCACAGACTGGTTTGGGTGGAAAGGGACCTTCCGAGCTAATCCAGTCCAACCCCCTTGCAGGGAGCAGGGCCATCTGCAACCAGAGCAGGGTGCTCAGAGCCCAGGCCAACCTCCCCTGCAATGGTGCCAGGGATGGGAATAAAAAATTAATGTCCAAGTTACTGATGCTGATGAAAGAAGAACTTACTCTGCTGAGCAAAGTTCTGCCAGATATGAATGAGGGAAAAAGGGTCTCAAAGGTGAGGTTTGTAATGGTTTGGAAGCTGGGACTAAGTAACTGGAAGGCAGTGAAGACGGTCAGGCTCCTCACCTGTACTGAGAAGCAGCAAAGGGACCACACCAGGCAGGCAAATAAGACACAAATGCTATGACCAAGACAAGAAACTTGGCCATGTTGCCCAACATGAAAGGTGCACAGAGAGTTAAAAGGGCAAAGACGTAGAAACCCAGTTTCATCATCCTCCAGTTCACTTCATCGCTCACTTGCTTTTGAAACCCAGCCTGAAACTACAGAAAACACTTCCCAGTTTGAAACCAAACCCAGTAATGTTCACTCTGATTTCAGCAGTGAAGTTTCAAGTAATTTTAATTAGAAAAAAACTTTGGTTTTCGGTTTTTGGGGTTTTTTTTGTTGTTTTTTTTTTTTAGGTTTCAATAAACACACACATTTGTATCTTTAATGAGTTTATAGGATTTTATGGCCTCTGAACCTGCTTTGACTTAGGTCAGTGTTAAAACTTGGGCTGAGTTCAGTGAAAGCAAATCAACCTACTGGCAAGGAAAAATCAGATTTCTTCTAAGGATCTGCTTTTGCTCTGCTTATTAGAAGGAAACAGCAACGAGGCTAAGAAAGATTGTTCCACTCCTTGTCACTCACTTTGTACTTCATTTACAACTGGTCACAGAGACTTTTTCGATTCTCAGTTTGCTTCTTAATTGGCCACTTATCATCCCATTTGAGTGGTTGCCCCAGTACTGGATCCCAATTAAGGCCACAGCCACAGCGGTGGAAAGCTGGGTGTGCTGTTTAATCACAGTGCTACACGCTTTAGGCTAAAACCCTTTCTAAAACTGCTGTGTCCGATTTGCAGTCCAGACAAACTGTTTGAATGGGACCTAAGAGGATTCTGCTTTAATGCTCAGAAGGAATAAGGCTCTTTAATGGAGAAAAAGCCTCCTAATGGAGTCTGCATGTAAGTCTTTGCTACTCCAGTAGCATGACAGAGGTACCTGGCAAGCTTTTCCACCAGCACTCCTAACCTGCAGATGCTAATGGCTGGGACTTCTCAGTGGCTAATGCTTACGGAAATGCCAAGGTTAAATGCTTTAATCTTGGTTTGGTTTATTTTTTTTTGTAGTGAGTAATGCTTTCTCACCCCACGAAGCGCTAGACAGCAACATTAGAATTGGAACTGTTACCCTTCCAACTTCCCAGTTTCCACAATAAGTGTTGTCTTGCAAAGTTTGTATTTCAAGGGAAAGGTTCAAAGCCCGAGCGTTCAATCACACAAAGAAGTCTTCTGTGCTGCAAGTTCACAAAATCATCCATTTTATTTAATGCCTAACTATTTGGTAATTGCTCATATTCAATCTCACACCAGCTTGAATGATTTCAGCTTTTAATGTGCCTCATCTCATTCTGAGGCACATCAATCCAGGAGTAGATCGCGGCACCTTGAAATACTAATGCTTGTCACATACTTTAATCTCCTCTAAAAGGTCTTGTTCGTTGTGTGCTTAAATCTCTTAATAGCTTTTTCTTCTCCTTAGGTTTCTACTTTTGCGGCAACTGATTCTAGTTAGGATGAAGTTTGTTTAATTTTCATTTCAGTGAAGTGCAGGAGCAATAATCTAAAAGCCTGAATTATTACTATATTAATAGAAAGGTAAAATTGCTTCTTCTAAAAAAATGACTTTTTTTCCCCAAGCAAGTAACTCTCTCCAAAATGTATCGATTGTCATAAAATAAACTTTTCAGAATGTACAAAGACACACGAGAACGCAGACTCGATCGTGTAGATGATCACCCAGATATACACAGTTGGCTAGCACAGCTAAATTCCTAACATTAGTGTATAGCACAAAGTCTGGGAATGATTGACACTGTGCTGCTAAACACCTCTTACAATAATGAGATGACTCTTTTATTCCAGACTCATTGTTATTCTATTGTCTATTGAACTAGAACCGTGGATTTCTATTGTTTTACCTCCTGTATCTCGCTGAGGTGTGGGGTGCTGGCTGGAGGTGGATGCTGCAGCCCTCTAAGGTCTCGTTGGCTGTAGGGGCTTCACAGAGGATGGCAAATTCACAGCCAAGCCTCGCTCTTGGCATCCAGCAGGAGCTGGATGTGCTTCCGTGTTGTGCCAGCTCTTCTCTCGGGCTGCTGCGGGAGTGAGTCACGACCTCACATCACACCAGCCCTTCTGACAACTTCACCTTACAAATCAAACTACAGTGTAACTGATTTCTGTCATTTACCTTCCGACACTCCAGCAGAAATCTAATTCTCAGCTGAGCGAACCTGCAGGACAAGGTTACAGGACTTGGGCAGGGATTGTCGCTCTGTACTTGGCACTGGGGAGGCTGCACCTCGAATACTGGGTTTGGTTTTGGGGCCCTCACTCCCAGAAGGACATTGTGGGGCTGGAGTGTGGCCAGAGAAGGGTCTAGAGCACAAGTCTTATGAGAAGCAGCTGAGGGACCTGGGGTTGTTCAGCCTGGAGAGAAGGAGGCTCAGGGGAGACCTTCTGGCTCTCACCAGCTCCCTGACAGGAGGTTGGAGCCAGGGCAGGTCGGGGTCTGCTCCCAAGGAACAAGCGATAAGAGAAGAGGAAAGAGCCTCAAGCTGCACCAGGCAAGGTTTAGGTTGGATAGTAGAAAAATTTCTTCAGCCAAAGGGTTGTCCAGGGCTGTGCCAGGCTGCCCAGGGCAGTGGTGGTGTCCCTGTGATCCCTGGAGGGGTTTCCAAGCTGTGGAGATGTGATGCTGAGGGACATGGGTCAGTGGAGGCCTTGGGTTAGCAGCTGGATTTGATGATCTCGAAGGTCTCTTCTAACCTGAACGATGTATGATTCTGAGACTTTCCCCATACCCTTTGGAGAACAGGCATGCCTCTTGAGAGAACACTTTAAGGCTAAATTAATAGGCTAATAATAAAGCTAAATTAATATTGTCCATCTGGATAACAGCAGATTGCTAAAATTCTTTAATTCTTCACAGTTCTTAAAATTATTCTCCTCTGAAAAGCTGCTGCTGTCACATCTGCACATATTTTTTTCTTAATCCTTTACTCGGTGCCTATTTGAAATGACGTGAAGACGTCACGTGAAGTTACCTTGTCTCATTATTCAGTCCACAGTTTCAGACTCATCAATGTTCATTCAGCCCTTCAGCTATCTCCAGTATATCCAGAAAGTGCTGTGCTAGTCTGTATGACTAGGGACCTGCTCTGTGATAAATAAACCCCAAAAGCTAAAAAATAATAATAATAAATTCTATCTCCTCTGTTGAAGTATTAAGCAATCTTTGGTGTTTGGGGCTTTTGGTTTTTAACCCTCACTGTTATGCTTACTAATAATTGTCCCCAGCCTGGAAGATGGTTGTATTTCAGTCTTCTTTAGTTGTAAATGAATGATGCTTGATGATTTGAAGTGCTCTTACACTGCAGTTTGTACTTAGACAATATCTTAGCAGTAATAGTACTAGGGATGGGGCAGGGTTAAAATATTTTCTTGGTTTAGTCTGTCAAAATACTCGTTGAAACTAACATATCTGATACATTAAAATATTTATGTGAAATCTGTCTGTTCAGCACTCAAGCACAGAACTGATAAGTATAGTCAGATTTTTACTGGATGTCAATCAATTTAGGGATGAATGGAGCCATTCAATCCAAGAGCAAGGAGACAGGAGTCGACGTGCATTTACACCTCGCAGTGGGGTAAATAAAGCCCATTTTCACCTCGGGATGCAGGACAGTGCTGTCCTGCTGCTGCTTCTCCACAGTTCTTCCTATTTTCTTTCAGAACTCTGAGGCAAAGGAGATTAACATCAAGGCATGAGCCCTTTATGAAATGTCACTCGGGCAGTCTAGGAATCTTGCTCTGTTTACTAAAGATGTTACTTAATTTCTCTGTCAAAAGGTTTGTTCAAAAAAGGGTTACCTGCAAAGGTGCTGGCACAGTTCTAACTTTAATCCCCTTTCGTTACCACCTCCAGTTTTTCAGCTGGGAGGGTGTTTGTTTGTTTGATCTCTATAATTTAGGAAGAGAGTGCCAAACAATGAAGTGCAGGTCAATAACCACAGAATCACAGAATGTCAGGGGTTGGAAGGGACCTCTGGAGATCATCTCGTCCAACCCCCCTGCTGGAGCAGGGTCACCTAGAGCAGGTCAGACAGGAACACATCCAGGCAGGTTTTGAATGCCTTCAGAGAAGGAGACCCCACGAGCTCTCTGGGCAGCCTGTTCCAGTGTTCTCTTACTCTCACTGGGAACAAGTTTCTCCTTCTGTTGCCACGGCCCCTCCCACGTTCCAGCTTGCACCCCTTGCCCCCTGTCCTGTCACTGGAGGTCACTGAGCAGAGCCTGGCTCCAGCCTCCTGACACTCGCCCTTTCCATCTTTATCCCCATGGCTGAGGCCACCCCTCAGTCTCCTCTGCTCCAAGCTCAAGAGCCCCAGCTCCCCCAGCCTTTCCTCAGCAGGGAGATGTTCCACTCCCTCCATCATCTCCGTGGCTCTGCGCTGGACTCTCTCCAACAGTTGCCTGTTTCACTTTATTGACTAGACTGACAACACCTGAACATCCACATTCTTCTTCCAAACCAAAGATATTCAGTTTTGGAGCAAAGCCTCTATTTTCTCTCAACATTCTTCATATTTTGCAGGAGGGAAGGGAAGTTCAGCATTTCCTTAATGTACATTTCCCACCACCTAATTCTCTCAGCGTCTCTCTTCTCCTCTCCCTCACTGTTCCAACAGCAAACGGGGACAGGGACAATACCAGGGCCTTCCAAAGTGGCTGTCAAATCCCACCCCACTGGCAGGGGATGAAACGTGCTGCTTATTTGCTGCTGTATGTGTGAGATTTCAGCAGAGCTGCCACGGAGCAACACGCTGGGGACCAAATCAGTGTCGAGTGTGACACTTGGCAGGGCTGTCTGCCAGGATTTGAACCTGTGGTTCCAGAGAGTCTAGATGTTAGTCTAGGAAATCCAACCTGCTGCTTAGAGGATGAAACCATCCCCAATTTAAAACTTGCAGCCTTATTCCTCTGGAATGTCCCTTCAGATGAATGGAATATCCAACCGTGCTGGATAAGCACATTAACTGGATGCTTTGACTAAAACGATCAGAAGTAAAATTACTCTGTCGACATTTAAATCACCGTAATCTGCCCGCAAAGCTAACGCTCCCTTGGGATGAACACCGACTACGCTGGTTTGTACCCATGTATGGTGTAACTCCACAGTATCCCCTGATATTCAAGAGGTGACCTTTGGAGTCAGAGGGCAGGTGAATTTAAAAGTTGCAGGAGATGTCTGTTGCCTGTACATTTGCTCGTACGGCCGAGAGAAACACGACTACGACTCCACATGTTCTTTCACAATTAGTGAGGAATCTTGCACCCTCCACCAACTGGCTGATCAGAAAAGGAATAATGTCTAGAGTCTTGAAAAGATTGTCAAGCACTGATTTTTATGGAGACCATTGAAGATTGCGATGAAAAAGGTTTCACTCATTTTCCCAAATACAAAATGCCTCTCTTTAAATCACTGGTGCTTAACAGCTGCAATAACTATAACTGGGTCACTACAGCTTTAATCCCCCCTTGCACACTTGCATCTGGAACCTAAACAGCTGAAAATAAACTCAGAAATGAAGTAGCATAACACACCTCACCTTACATTTCTGAAGCAGTAGCAGTAGTCGAACACTCCAGAGGTAATTATTATCCTTAATAACACCAGATATGATTGAGGCTTTTAACAAAAGGAATGCTGCCTTGAAGCCGTCTGCTACTACTCAGAATTTGACTGCTATGATAAATTGTCAGCTGAGGAATAAATGAGGAATTAATGATAGGTACGTGATGGGATGTGCAAAGGCTCTGCCCAGAAAGGGTTGGGAAAGGTTAAATTCCTTTACTGTTAGAAGGAAGAGAAAGTTGCACAAGATGCCTTAGCCAAGGCTGAAAGGAAGACCTTCTAACCATCATAGCAAAACCAAGAGGTTTGAAAGAAGAAGGTTTAGATAAGGAGGTATTTGTGGGTAGGCATGGATTTCCCCAATGCTGAGCACCACTGTTTCTAAACAGTTGTTTTAATAAAGGTTCCTTCCACACACAGTGTTGCTGGACACTGCAATCAGTGATCCAAGTATTTCTTAAGACAAAGTTTCATTAAGGAAATTAATCCAACAAGGCACAGTTTTATCAGGTAAGAAAAATCACACTTCTCATATAGTATCAATTTGACCATCTTCTCTGGAATCACTCATGAAACAGGGCATACTTATTGCAGCATTGTGTGAAGAGGACCACAGGTATTTGGTTTGACCAAACCAGAGATGTCAATACATCCTCAGAATAACAGAGAACAGCTCTTTGTGAGCTCTCCTCAAAGGATTTGGCGTAACACGGAACCAGACTGATCTTCTGGGTTTATATCCAAAGCCCAAAATCACATGTCACTTCTAAACCATCCCCTGTAGCTCGGATTTAAAATAGTCTTTTAACAATTGCTCTAAATTATGTCACCTAGAGACAGCAGTTCACGAGAGCACGGTACATCTGTAAGGATGTGATTCATACAGTGACACCTCTCTCAAATACAAGTAGGAACATTGACATGTTCAGGCGACAGCCTCAATAAAACAAAAAAAAATTACACCTGATCCTGAGACTTGCTGTGTAGATTCCTTTGTATTTTGAACTTTTAATGGAAAGACCAGAGCAGAGATTACGATCCTGCTACTGACTTTATTCCATATTCTTTTAAACTCCGTTAAAAAAGGCAGAGATAAAAGTTTGAATGGATCTTTGAGAAGCATTAGTTTGACTGGGCTCCTTTCATTGAATGTTTAAAGACAGATTTTATTTTTTTTTAAGAGAAAGATATTAGTGGATAATAAAGACCCTGAAAATTAACCTGGCACCAAATTCTGATGAAAATTATGCCCATTAGGATAAGCCTGTGCCAAGACCAACGGTGGAGAGTGGTGTCCAGGGAGCAGTCAGCTGCAAGGGCTGGAACAGTACAAGCTGCCCTTTCATTGCGATGCTGTTCAGATGTGTAGAACATACACGAAAAACACAGATGGATTTATGGAGGTGGAAGGAATATCATGCCACGCTATTATTTATTATGCTACAAAGCTTTCCCCTTCCTTGTAATACTCCTGACCAATGCTGTTCACTGGAACAAGAGATGAAGCCATGTCTTCTAACCATTTTTGCCTTCCACGCATCTACGTATTTCAAATAATTATTCCTAAATATTACAATAAGTACTATGAAAAATATCTTTACATTTCTCTCTGTTACATACCAAAGTGTAGAGAGCCTTTTCTTGAATTATAAAGGTCATCACCGCAGGGATTGTCCAGGCCTGTCCCAGTGGTGGGTCAGTGGTGGAGTCCCCGTGATCCCTGGAGGGGTTTCCAAGCCCCCCGTGGAGCTGTGGTGCTGAGGGCCAGGGGTCA
>JANHGN010003831.1:30855-43512 GCA_024605025.1 Megaceryle maxima | reverse complement strand
CTGGAGGGGTTTCCAAGCCCCCCGTGGAGCTGTGGTGCTGAGGGCCATGGGTCAGTGGTGCCCTGGCAGTGCTGGGTGAGCAGGTGGACTCCATGACCCTAAAGGTATCTTCCAATTGAAACTGGTCTATGATTCTAAATCTGTGACAAACTGGGAAGAGAATAGGTATTTTCTGAATCTAGCAAGCACCAACGGCCTCCAGAATTTGTCCTAAATTCACCTTTTCCATCTTAAAAAGTGATAAGAAGAGAGGAAAGCTGTTTGACACAGAAAATAGTTGGATCGGTATTCGAAAGCGTGATTCACGAGGAAAAGTGATGATAAGAATGTGAGGGCAGAAGACAATTCAAGAACATGGGCCAGAACATGCAGAAATACAGGCAAAGTCATACAAGAAGTGCAAGAGAAGGCCCAAGAGCCTAAATAAAACATCGACGAAGGGAAGAAGTCCTCTGGCAACAGTGATCCTCACGCTGTTAAGGCAAGACTGACAGAGCTCCACTGTTTAAATTCAGTGTCTCCGTATATATCCCATATGCCCCAAGTATAGAGTAACATTACAGGTCATAGTGGCTCAGCAACAGGACAGGGTGAAATTCCATTCAACAAAAATTCAATTTTTATCTTGAAACCAATAAACCCCAGTGATGGTTGTGCCTGACAGTTTGAAGTACCGGTCGGTATGAATTCTGAGCAATTGGGCTGTTACAGAGTCATAGAGCAGGAGGAATTGGAAGGGACCTCTGGAGCTCACCTCGTTCAAGCCCGCTGCTGAAGCAGGGGCACCTCGATAAAAGCAGGATCACCTAGTTGATGATCACCTCTTTCAACCCTCTTGGGCTCCACTACAAATTGTGTGATGATAAAAAATGGTTTCACAGGTTTCCCATCATGGGCTACTTTACGACAGGAAAACGCCAGCAATCGCCGCACTTTTAGACAACGAATTCAGCTCAAGTCAAGATAGATTTCAACTTTTGACACAAAAAATCAGAGAAACAGATTAGCTGGCAGCTTTTTAAGCAGTTGGCAGGGAGTAACGATAAATTCACTTCTCCCACTGGCTTAAAAAGAAATTTGCTATACTTATTACTGGAAAGAGACTCATATAGGAGATTGTTCCAATCAGAACATTACATGGTAGAGCAGCATTGGAGTTCAGAGTTTTAGAAATATTTGTCCTGAGATTTCAAAGTCGTGTGAACACCATCTTATTTCCTAATTATTCCCCTGATACTTAGGACCAAGTTGTTTCAAAAGGTATAAAGTTAGCTCCCCACATTTACTCAGTCTCTTCAGAAGTCTCACCTTTCCCCATCTTACTAAGATTATTTTTTTTTCACCGAAGACAAAACATTGTCTGGTACACAGGCAGAGAAGTGTGATTTGCAGTTTCTCGCTGAGAGACACGATGGCAAATTGTTTTAATTTTAACTTTAGGGATTGCAAGGTGCGTGAATCCAACATCTCTACCTCCCATGAAATAAACACAAACAGAAAGACACACTGAACTACTAATCTGCCTTATACTGCCAAGGTCACGGAGGGCACCCCAGGTCAATGCGTTAAGTCCCGAGCACTAGTAATAGCTGCTCTTCCTTTAAGATGTCACTTTGCATTTGTCTAGAGAAATCAAGAAAGGAGTTAAACAGGCTGTAATGCAGGTGACAGGCAGAGTACACGATTTGTAATCAGTAAATTGGTTTAGAGAAGCCAACTTTCTGTTCAATTGGCTTTCAACATCAGCAGGATATATAATAAATACACTTTTTACCACAGAATGATTCTGTTCGTAAAGAACTAATCTCACGTCTGGGGGTTTTTTCCACCCTGAATTCAGATGTGTAGGTGACCTATGGTCTGGGCTTTGTCTTAGATACAAAGTTCTAAGGAAAGGCTACAACTGCAGTTAACCAGGGAAGGGAAGAGACAGGCTGGCACACAGAGTCCCATTAGAGGTGTCCAGACCAGGCAGCCCAACCCCTTCTGCAATATTAGTGCGTATGCATCTTTTTCAATCCCATTCTCTGTGATTTGGACATTGAAATCTCTCTTGGGCTCCCTGAAATCATGAAAAGATCAGAGGGCCTCAAAATATAACTTAATAAGGTAAAGTATTCTTGTGTTTGGGTTGGTTTGTTTTTTTCTTTCCATCATCTTTATTGTGCAATGCGACAAAATGTCAGAATTCCCAGCATTTCTTTGTGAGAATACATCAGAGGTGAAAGAATGGAAAGATCTGTAGTATCTCCGGTCACTGTATAATCTAAAGGCCTCAGCAGTGGACATTTTGACTATAACCAGATGGCTTCAGGCTGCCAAACTATTCCCATCTTCAGCACGAGTAATATATCTGTAACTCTTGTTTTTCTCAGCAGGATTGCACAGATCAGTCTGCGCCTCCAGCTTTTGTCAAGTATCTAAACCAAGGCTGGACAGTGGCTTCTAGCCTTTTGCAACTAAACCTCACTGTCATCACCTTCTACCCTTCAGACCTCATCCCCAAGTCCAGACCACTCCCCTCTTCACTATTCCACTTGATTAGAGACCTTAGAATGGACACAATTTTACTAGTACAAAAACACTTCAGGAAGTCATCATCTTAGTCTACTTGTAGCCTCCCAAAAGAGCTGTACAGCTTTAAACCCAACACAACCTTTTTTCTTAACTTAGGCATTTTATGACAGTTAGAGCAGCCTGTGAAATGATACTGTAAGATATGAACTGTCTGTGGTGTCCCAACATGTCCAGGCAGACCTACAAAGAAGTCAATGCTCTAATGTCCCTTCTGGTGCACGCTGCAGCCCTGGGTTACGGGCTATCAACAGCTCTGCAGTGTTTCACAACTGCCCGACTCTCTGCCCAAGAGCTGCTGCTTCAACCAGAGCCAGAACTCCTCTGCTATCTGCTGTTCCCTCCCACGCTCCAAGCCATGCAGAAACATCAGCTGCTCTTCCTGTCCAAAAAACACACAGCACTCCGCTTTGGGCTTGGGCATGGTTAGCTGGTTCTGCACCGCAGCCCATCGCCGCTGCCTTCTCGTCACATCTGCACCCCAGAAATCTCCATTTCACCCAAATTCCTGCTTCCTGCACCCTGAGCTGCCCTGTGCCAGCTGGCTGTGCCAGCCCCACACCTCTCCAGCACCTCTTCTATAAGCCCCGAGGCACCTTGAGCACTTTCTGGTCGACCTCCTCAACTGTCTCTGGTTCTCTAGCTCCCAGCTTCCTCTCCCACTTCCTCACTCTCCATTCTCCTTATTTTTCAACCTCTCTCCACAGTTCCACAATCTACATTGGCCAGACTTTGGCAAGTATGGTCCCTTCTGGAGTAAAACCTTATTCATAAACACATCTCTTTGCGAGGTCACATCACAACGTTCATTGTAGAGGACAAATTCTGTAGGAAAGCCTCGATTATCAAATCCTACTTCCATGTTGTAGAAGCCAGCACGAGTCATGGCCTTCTGTGGAAGGCTGTAAATCATCCCACTTCAACAACTAGCTGAGAGGGACTGAATCATTTTTCTGATTGCCTGCATGTCTCCCACAGAAAATACTGGGGAGAAAAGGTGATTAGTATTCCAGTTAATAGAGCCCAAAGCTATTAATAATAAATCCATTAGAACTTTTAATTAAAACCTCGAAACTTGTCAGACAAAATCCACCCCATATAATAAAATAAATCTATAATATCAGTAATAATTAGCAATGTATCCTGTAGGATTAAAAATAATTAAAATAATTACATTTTGCAGTATTTTTAAATAGGTAATAGACTCTTCAAAGAAGCTAATAAAATTATATTCAAAACCTGTAGGCTACTGTCCTGGCAGGATATACTTTGAGTAGAGTCTAAAATAATGAATTTACAAGTAATTAAAAAGTATCAGGCACTAGATAATTATTTTTAATGATCTGGCCTTCCTTCTTGAAGATAACAAAGATTTGGGACCCCTTCTAGCAAAATTTCTGTAACAGTCAAACGCAGCGTGTTGCCCACTGTTCACAACCTGCCAGAGGGAAAAAGGTATCGGTGGATTCCAAGAGAGCCAGCAACCATGATTACAGGGGTACTCAACACCAGATGCAGGTATGAAGCCCCAAATGCTTACAAATAAATAAAATAAAGAGCCAGTTGTACCAGGGTGATAGGAACTGGCTTCACTGGCAATGGGCAAAATAATTGCTAAGAATCCGGAGATTTTTCACTGGGGTGGCATAAAAAGGTGAATAAAGAATGGCAAAGAAGTCAGCACAGGCCAAAAAAGGAAGAATTATGTGTGACACTATAAAGCTAAGGGAAATTTAGAGTGGACAGAAGCAGAGGGGAAAAAAAACAACCCCCAAAATTACAATTTACACTGCATTCTAGAAAAAATCAACGGACTTGGTCAAAATTTGAAGTAAAGAAGACATCCTCCAAAGCACTACAGGGAAAATTCCTCTGCACTAGAAACTCATTAGTTGATTGGAAGTTTGAGGGATCTTACTTGTCAGAGGTTTTCTGCTTACAGGCACTAGAGATATTTTTTGCAAAGAATATGCAAAAGCCTGAAGAACATGGGAGAAGGGGAAAGAGAATTATACAATTTCCATGAGGCCTGACAAGTTTAGGCGTACAGCTTAAGACTGAAAAAAGCAGCTCTACTATACATAATTGGCTCCTGCCCAAGAATTTGGCTAAGTACGATTTATGTAAACTCCTGTTTCTCAAGACAGAAATCTAAACTGCACTCCACCCCTACTGAGGCTGCCAAACTTTTTTTTTTTTTTTTTTTTTTGTTCATAAACAACCCCATTTAGAGATGTATGGAGCTTAGGGAAAGAGAAAAGGAAAGCTTCATGCTAAAAATCCCCCAGTAGGAAATAAGCTTCCTGGAAAAAAAAAAATAATTATCAGATGCAGAGGAGTTTAAGTAGCTTCATTAAAGTAAAAAGGTGTATGAAGAACAGACCAGCCTTAGATGGACAAACAAGAGTTTCCATGCTACATACAAGCAGAGATGAAATTACCACCCTTACAAAACAACCTCTTTGTAGAGCACAAAAACTCCTTGAATCTCTTTTTTTAAAAGAGGTCTAGAATTACTAATTTCTAAATTTAATTTTAAAATGACAGAATAATGTAATAACACCAACAAAGGAAGCCAAACAAAAGCTGTGGTAGATTAAATTCCATGCACCTATACATTGAAGATGTAAAGTCTAAATTTCCCCTTACACTAAACTGATAGAACACTTCTGGGTATTCCTCTTCCAACTCTAAAATGGATTTTCAACCTTTGTTGCTATGTCCCTTGAGTAATATTATCAACACCTCCTTCAGAGAAGAGATAAAAAAAACCCCAACGCCATGCATTAGTTTATTAGTTTTGCTCTTAAGCCATGACATAAATAGTAAATACCTTGAAAGTGTATGAATGAATTAAAAGCAGGAGGAATTTGATAAAAGAAGGTGATTCAGAAGGCACAAGAAGAAAAAGCAAATAACTGAGGCATCAAATTTAGTATCATCTCTTATTATTAGGCATAATAAGAGAAATTCCCATGTTAGATGGTAAAGTATTTAATCATGCAGCCAAGAGCTTAACCTTTAAACATCTACTATTCCACAGCTATTAAGTCCAGCCTACAATTCTGGAGTTCACAGCTCCCTCCCTCTCAAGTAATGAGGGTGGTGGTTAAAGAGAAGAGATGCACAAGAATTCTCATGTCTACAGATGGCCACAAATCCACCGAGGGATAGTTTTCCAAACAAGGTGCCGGATCATTATTTTCTTGCTCCCCTCCCTCCTAGGTCAGCTTCCAGAGTATGAGATGAGCACATGTATGTGCTAGAGAGGCCATAGAGGATACTCAATAAACCTTAATGCTGCAACAGCTGGTTTTGAAATAAACATTCTTTTGGGTTCTAAGGGATCCACAGAAACAAGGATGATGTACTACTTGAAGTTCAACCGAGGTCTTGTGCAAAAAAGCTCTCCATAGGATCACTCACAGAGGGAGGGGCTAAAGCAAAGTCAGCAGTTGCAATGCAGTGTTCCCTGTCTTTTTAAATACATACTGATGACATAAAGCATATTTCTGTGGATGTGCCTGCACTGCCACATTACAGACTGTAAGCACGAGCCCTCTACCTTGTTTGTCACATCGCTAAATTCTCCTCTAGATCTTGAGAGCAGCCCTGTGGAGACTTGGGGGTACTGGTGGATAAAAGGCTGGACATGACCCAGCAGTGCACCCTCACTGCTTTGGATGCAGCCCAGGATGCGACTGGCTTCTCGGCTCTTAGGTAACTGAGAGCTATGCTGCTGAGTGTGGTTAAGCATTCTCAGATGCTTATCAAAACATTCCCTTTCTCATTTCCATTATACGTAACCAGAACATTAGGTGAGATTGTCAGGTGTTGTGGACTAACGTGCTGACAACATGTTAAAAAGACACAGCCATAATTCTTCTCATCAAAAGTTCATAATGCTGTCATTTAGCTAACGAAGCATCTGAAAGACATAAGCAGCTGGCTCCTACTTACCTGTTTAAGACACCAGTAGAGAACAGAAAGCAACATGATAAATGGGCCCTTGCCTGTTCCTGTTACTGAAGACATTTGTCACTAAGCTGCGAGCAAAAACTTTCTCGGCATCATCTTTGCTTGATATCAAACCAACAACTACACCAAGAATTACACTTTTCCAGTGATGAATAGAAAGTCTCACAGCCGTGTATCATCTCTGCTAACTTTATAACTAAAACACAACCCCTTTAAGCCCTGGAATGGAAATGAATGTAAAGCTCTCAGCAAAAACACTGCCGGTCTCACCTGCATTACAGAAACCCCATCCCACTGGTGTTTCCTGGTATCCATCCAACATTAAGTTCATAGTCTACACGTCCTTCTAAAGTCCACAGGTACAGACTCACAGAGACTGAAAATAAATACATGGCGTTCATAAACTGAATGCAAAAATGCTGTCATTAAAAGCAAATGTAACGAACTGTTACATCTAGACTATTCCACAAAGACTGGCAGTAGCTTGGATTTTTAGCTCTTTTATTATATGTCCTAGAATAAAAAGTAAGCAACATGAAAATGAAGAGAAAAAAACGCCCCAGAAGATGTCGCATAATGATAAAAACATTTAAAAATTTAATCGGATAGCAAACTGACAGAACAGGGTGAAAATAAACCCTTCAGCTTACAAAACTTGCAAAAAGCCAAAAGCAGATAGAATTATTTGAAGAGCTTTCTCAGTAGAAAAAAATAAAATAAAATAAAACCCATTTAACGGTGAGTAGCAGCTCTACAAGTTAGCAATTGAGCATGGCAGTAAAAATAAAAGCTAAAGGGATACACTCTTGCAGGTGCTGAGACTCCAACTGAGGTTTTGCATTACCAGAAAGATTTAAATTAATGACAAGAGATTCAGGGAAGAATAATACAACCTGTAAGTGAACAGAGACAAATGAAAAATCACTAGAACTAGAACTAAAAAACCCCTCAGCTATAGACACCAGAGTTTAACACAATTATGAGTAAATTGGGGGGAAATGGTACCGCCTACACATTTTTAAGTGGTATAAATATTAGTGCTGAAATTGCTGTGTTTAACTCAGCGGGAGTTCTGCCGTTATCTTTATGGGGGCAATGAGTTGACTTAGAATTAGGAAGGGAGAAATATAAGAGACAACCAGAAACTAGCTGCAAGTTAGACTTGTTAAATTTGTTGAAAGTAAGATGTTGTGAACTAAGAAAGTTACATTAAAGAAATGATGGAAGTTTCAGCACACGTAATACTTAAAATTGCCTGAAAACCAGCCTGGAAAACACAGAGCGGGTACAGTCCTATACTGTCGACTGAATTAAATGTTCTTGGCCAATTTCTGGGGCTTGCAAATTCACCAAGACTGCTGCAATCATTTAAAAAGTCAATAGACTGTCCACAGACAAAGAAAGTTTGTATCCATCAGCAGTAATTCTAATAATAATCATAGTCCCATAATAGGCTCTGGGCTCGTGTCAGTCCCTATTCTGTATTCCTCCGAGTCACCATCAGATTCTGTTTCTATATCCTCCTGCTTAACTTGGATGTAGACTGAGCTGGTATTAGACAGCAACACATGGTACAACCTGATGGAAACTCTTAAATGCTTGTTAGTTCTGCCACAGACTTCTGTGAGATCTTAGTCTCTCATTAGGAGGGGTCTACACGACACAAAAAAGCACGGAGCTTAGGCCTTGGAGTTAATATTGACCAAACTACTGTCACAGATTCAGTCTGGGTCCCTAAAGCAACGCAACCGCATCCTCAGAGGGCTACGTTCTGGATAACATGCTCTACGAGAAGCTCTTGCTACAAAGGCATGAAGGCAGAGCTACTTTGCTTCCAGCACCGGAGTGAACTCAAGTGGGGCTGAAGTCTTCCTCACACGCACCTCTTCAGAACAGATGTGCTTTAATTAGTCATTTTTGACAGAGAAATAATTAGGATCCAAGATACTGATGATGACTGTTTGGTGTCACTGTGCTTTCACCCTAAAATAAGCAACAAGAAAACTCATAGCAGTCCATAAGCTCTATACCATCAGGTCTCAAGGCTCCCGCTCCCACCCAAAATAGGACTCATGAGCAGAAGCAAACGTGAGGGAAGAGGCAGGTTTTAGGTACTCTCCTGCACTTGGCACAGAACAAAAAAGCTGTAACCATTACAATCACAAACACAGCCAGAGCTAAACTCTCCACGAGTTAAACCCTGCAGAGCTACGTTATTACTTTTCTGGATAGAGGATGCCAGTGTCCTTTCTAAGATGCACAACAATTTACGTTTCATGTCACTACTGTCATTGGATCAAGTCTGGCTGTTTCAGGGACTGCAGAAAAACAGACAGTAATTGAGCTCAATGCGGGATTTCTATACTTAAAGTAGAATTACATGTACTTACATCACCTCTTCACCTGAACCAGGCTCATATTTACAATCATGGTGTGAAAGACACCCTGCCATCTGGGATTTTTATTGAAAGAAAATACCGAGCCATAAGAAGCAGCTAATACTAACTGCAGCAGCTGTGCACTGTCTCCAAAGAGAATTATGGGACATGCATTGAATGCATGGCATTGCTTTGTAAGGATTTGATTAGATACAGTTTGGGAAGAAAAAAAAAATGTTATCCATCGAATAAACAGTCTGCTGGTTTAGAAGTTAACTTCTGTTCGCACAGCCGAACGCATTTTCTTTCCTGTATTTCAAATGTAGGGTAATTCCAAAAAGTGCTTTGCTACTTATAGAAGTAATTAATTCTGTCTACAGAATGGGGAGTGAAGCTAATTACAGATAAAAAGTAACTATAAAATGAATTAAAATTCACAAGAAAACATTACTAAAGGCAGTTGACCATTTATTTTTAATGCTTTTTGGAGCGTCTGCTCTTGAACTGAAGCGCGTAACAGCATCCAGCAAAAATTTCTCTTTTGAAGAATAGAATTTTTCAAAGGGCAATACCCAGTGTAACTGCATTCAAGATGTTATCCTACAAATTCTCAAGCTACTACCGACACATATGGTACAAATTCTGTTGTCTTTGAAGTCATAAGCTGACTGTAACATAGTGGAAGTATACAGAGGATTTAATTAAATTTTAGCTCTACCTACATAAAATACTAGAAAATACTGGTTATGTCTGATGTTTGGTAATTATTTACATCTACTTAAGGTGTTTGAGCAGAAAATAAATAAATAATGCTGTCACTGGAATACAATTCTCATCTACTAGAAGCGCTACGCTTAACTCCTACACAACTACTGTAACTGTGGATTAAGAAAATTTGTTACACCCCTTAGGTTGTAGTTGAAAACTCAGTCCCATTTATTTAAGAGCTGTCAGGGACACACTCTACACATTCTGACTTTCCAGAATCTACAAAACCTTTTGGATGTAAGATTTCATGCACCTGTAAAACTTAGTGAATGAACACAAAATAATGTGCATATATTTTCATGGCTTTCTTTGAGTTCTACCATCCTAATTTTTTTTTTTTTCCCCTGTGAATAAAGCACAAAGATTATTCTGTGAGATTGATTTTGCAAGTTTTTGACAACTGCCCTGTTGTAACGGCGAGATCACAGCTTGGAGGAATCAAGGGTGCGGAGCTTTGTCGCTTTGTTTAATCACCATACAGAAAGGAAGAGTAACAGTCATTCTCATTGACACGGGCAACTGTAATTTTTTGGTACATGAGAATGTGTGATGCTTACAAATCACCTCGAATGGTAATTTTTGTTCACGTGACACTTTTCTAGAACTCAATAAACAAAGAGAGGAAAACAACATGCAATAAACAAGTGGATGTTCTTTTATTACAAAGATTTTTATCCATCAGTGGCTGGAAATAATATGGATGCTATTTCCATCCACTTAAAAATAACTATTGTGCAGTATTTTCTTGCTACTATTGGGGGTAGGAGCAAAAATAGCTTTCCAAAAGAATATTTGGCATAGGAACAGTGCGCTATATTTTTTTAAATAAAAGATCTCATGACACCCAGGCATTTGCATCTCAAGAACGTGAGAAATCAGCTGGAACTCTCACACTAGTGAACGTAACAAAACGCACCTTATATTGCCCAAAATATTTGATATGCAAAGAAGCACATTATAATGATGTGGGATTATAAATATTAAACAAGCTGATTTATAGAAGCAAATAAAAACATTATCAGGTAATTAACATACTATTAAGTGTAGTGTTTATTACCATGAGGCATCCACCACTGTAAATAAACCTCTCCCATTAGCTCTTTATAGGGACCCGCCAGTAGACTTTGAGTGCCAGCTCTCTGAACCGAAGGGTATCGCTCAGATCCTCACCTGGTGCAAAATAAAACACCCACAAATAGCAAACCCATAGCACCAGAAGGAAACCAAACTGCCCTGGCATGAGTTTATTAGCTGATGATCAATCCTGACCGCAGCGCTTTCTGCCGCGTTTCATTCTTATCCCGGCACTGGAATCTTTCCAAGCACGTGAGCAAATCGCCGCTGAACCCTCCGATACACCATCAAGCTAAAACTCTTGTCTTAGGTTATCAAAGTGACTCCAACTAGCACAGTAAACAGCTGGTCACATGGCTGCACACAGCAACCCGGGAGGTCATTTTATAAGGACAGTGGGAGCTTAAAAAAAGATCCAGAAAGAAATAGGAAACTGAACCGATAACCAAAATGCTGCTATGATCTCATCCTTCATTTTAAGAGATACTGTAGTAGCAGTAAAGAGAATATTAGGACTATTTTGGCTTCAGCTATGCACGGGTGATTGGCTCGCTGTCCGCAAGGGAAATACTGTTCTATAAAATTGGCCACACAGCTTTTGAAGTGAAACTGTAGCATGGTAAGCAAATAACAGCACTCGCTGAGGACCCCAGTTTCAGACAGCCAACATGGTCATCTCCCAAACAATCCTAGTGGAACTCATAGGTGGAGAAAGATGTCAAACACTGCAAAAAAACCACCTATGTTTGGAGTTTTTCAGTCTCGCCCATACATGCACTCTGTTTGGCATTTAAAAATAGCATCAGCTAAAATTTTTTTACCAAAGCAGTGCATTCACCAGCTACATTTTATTACAAAAACTGTTAAGTGTTTCATTTGTATCTCAACTGTAAACTGTATCTTAAGTTGGGCTTGGCTTAGCTCAGAGGTGTGGATCTAGGAAAGGAAACTTAGACCTCTGTTACTGTATCGCTGCCACTCTGGCCAAAGTGAATCTGGTTGTAATCCTGACCCAGGAGTACTGGAATGTAGCAAGTTACACCAAGTATTACACTTATACGCAGGGATCCATGGGATATGGACCCTCTATCCTCTTTTCATTTCATCCATGGATGGAGGAACAGAGCTTGGGTCTGTGTCCCTCACTCAGGAACTCCTTTTGCTTTGGCTAATCCCTCACTGGCGGGGCAAAATAGCCCAGCATCAGTCCACTATTGTTTTTATTGTCTTCTTATCTGTTCCCAGGTTCCAGCTATAACCCCAAAAAGGACTTGCCAGTTGTAAAATAAAATGAATCAAACCATCCACAACTTCAAAAGTTCCCTGTGAAGCCTAAACTTGGGTATTGCAGCAAAGCTGTTCAGTTTCTTGCATTTATGTCAATACTCAAGAACACAAGGAAAAAAAAAAAAAACCTGCATTTTAACTATTTCATATTCCTCCTCCTCCACTAAATTTCTACAGGGCAACAGTTTCCACTCCTCAACTATCCATATAAATGTCTTCTCACTTTGTACTACACAAAGGAAAACTGCCAGGATCGTGATCTAGTTTTGTATGAGGAAGTGGAAAAAAGAAATATGCCAGTAGATCTTCTAGAATCCTGCTTCTGGTAACCTGCAGCTTTTGGGTTTGTTGCTGTTTACCATGCTGCCAATAGATTATAGGTACTACCAGTTATAGAACAGGGTCATAGGTATCACAGGCTGTCAGAGGTTGGAAGGGACATTGGAGATCTTCGAGTCCAACCCCCCTGCCAGAGCAGGATCACAGAATCCAGCACAGGTCACAAAGGAACGCAGCCAGGCGGGTATTGAAAATCTCCAGAGAAGACTCCACAACCTCTCTGGGGAGCCCCTTCCACTGCTCTGTGACCCTTACAGTA
>JANHGN010003831.1:10227-23998 GCA_024605025.1 Megaceryle maxima | reverse complement strand
AAAGAAAGATTAATAAACTGAATTCAAATTTGAACACACAGAGGGATTTATTCCAGATTGGCACACACATTGCAGGAAACTTTTATTTATAATAATTAAATTGATACTACAAGCATTTCTTCTGAAAAAAATAAGCTCGACAAGGGGGAAAAAAAAAAAAAGGAAATTAGTATTAAAGACTAACTTTACTAACATAAGAGAATTCTGTCACACAAGAAGAAAATTGAGTCTCCCATGCATTTTATTCACAGAATTGTTTATTAACAACAAACAAAGAAACTCAAGTGAGAAAGGAATCGTATCTTCTGCGCCAACATCTGCAATGAGAAACCATCCCCCAGAAATATTCCCCTGAAAAATATCTAGCTAGTATTGGATGTCATTCTTAGAGTGTTTGATGGTGTTCAGCAGTATTGGGAATTTTCTTTCTCATCAGCAGAATTAGTAACGCTACACAAATCCTTCGACTGGCCCATGACAAGCCAAACCCCAATCAGACCGACGGTCTTCAAGAGCCGTTACCACCCGATTAAATGCCTTACGGCCTCTGGGAAAGAAATGGCAGGTGCCCCAACGACAACTGGTAACGCAACTGGCTTATGATCGGCCCCAAAAAAGGAAGCAGAAACTGAACTGAGGTGACTATTACAATTGTCTCACCTCTACAGTTCAAAGCAGAAACACATTCACTACTTTATATAATTTTTTTCTATTTAAAAGATCATAGAACGGTTTGGGTTGGAAGGGACCTTAAAGATCATCAAGTTGCAGCCGGCAGGGACACCTCCCACTAGACGAGGTTGCTCCAAGCTCCATCCAACCTCTTCTTGAACACTTCCAGGGATGGAGCATCCCCAGCTTCTCTGGGCAACCTGTTCCAATGTCTCGCCACCCTCAGAGCAAAGAACTTTTTCCTAATTTCTAATCCAAATCTCCCCTCTTTCAGTGTAAAACACCCCTCCTTGTCCTGTCCCAACAGGCCCTGCTCAAAAGTCCCTCCCCATCTTTCTGATAGACCCCTTGAAGTCCTGAAAGGCCCCAAGAAGGTCTCCCCACAGCCTTCTCCTCTCCAGACTGAACAGGATGTTTCCTGTTAGGAGGTTTAGCTACACAGTGAAGTAGTTGATATTCAGCAGCTCATCTGTGCTTGATAATGCTCAGGACGAGGTTGAACAAGGTTTGATCAGGAACGCAAGCGGCTGCGCCGCGGAACCAGGAGAGAAGAACAGAGAGTAACATGGATGGCATTAGTGTTAATGTGGCTTTAGAATAGCAGTGCTTAGTTTTACCCTCAAAAGAATAAACTACCATGTATTTTGTTAATCCACATCTAGAACAGACATACTGTTCCTTTATTAAGCATTATTCTAATATTTAAGGCAAAAACTAGCCATTATTTCATCTATTCAACATTCTCTACCAGAAACCATCAAGTTTCAATTACACTGGAACTGATCTCCTGAAGGATATTTGATGAGTGTAACTATGGTTAGACATGCACACAAAAAATACTTATTTTCATATTTATCAAAGACAACATTAAGGATTTTACACACTGTCTTGGGGACTCATTAAGTCAGTTAAGTGTTAAAATTGATCATAAAATGGCTTTAAAAAGTTTATTTGGTTGTAGTTAGAATTGGGAAAAATTGCTCAAATGAATCAGCTTAAAGAAATTGCAAAATCTTCTCTAGCCCAGCCAATAAAAACAATGTTTTACTGCATCTGAAAGACTGTTAAGTATGAAGATATGGCAAAAAAAAAAACCCCAACACAAATCAAACTGAGTATTTCTGTATACTAGCAATACATATTTCAGAACGGAAATTTTCTTCTCGTGTTCTATTAACCCATTCTAAGCAGAAAACACAGTTAAGAGCTAAATCAGATATAAGAAATGATCCTCCATGGAGATTTCATTTGGTCTGTAATGAGTGGTTTTGAATGCATAACTGAACGCTCATAATAAAGTACTGTCTAATTAGACTTCTGAATTTCAAGTTGCTTTTTCAATATTTATGGGAGTCATGTGACATTGTCTTTTAAATCAGGTGCTAACTATCAAAAATGACTGAGAAGGATTCGCAACACAGCGGGGTTTCTTGGGGCTGTGTCTTTTGAATTCAGGTGAGGTTGAATCCTTAAATGTTATCAAAGCACTCCTGGTTTACTTGGAAATCTAAGCAACCTAAAAATAAGCTAAAACAATTTCTGTAAGGAGAAAAGTGTATAGCAAACTTATTTCAAAATGGAATCCTCATAGCAGAGCAAATAATCTCGTAGACAGGAGAGGACGGCTGCGCAAAAGACCTGCCATTAGAAAAGCTCTGTTGTATAATAAACTATCTTTTAAAAATAGGTTAAAATGATTTTTTTTTTTCTTGCTTAAAAGAAATGGGGATTAAAAATAACCTGTTCTGCCAATGGTGACCTATTTTTAAACTAAATTCTATTTACTTCCTGTGTCATTGCTTAAAGTGGCTTATGAAGATGTAGTAAAAAAAATAGCATTCTAATATTAAATTAGGAATTGTTCAGTAGATGCACTGCATTTTCTTTTCCTCAAATTACCACTGACTTTTAACAAGATACACTTGTGCTACTGGATGTATTACAGGAAAGATTGTGGGAACTTTGAGGTCCCAAGAGCCTTCCAAACTGATGGGAGGAGAGGAAAAAGCAGAGTTCCGTGTCACCGAGTACCAAATGGAGGTGGGTGCAGAGGAGGAAGTCCTTTGTGTTTCTGAAAGATGCGTTTTCCTCCATCCTTGTTAACTCAATGGGAGACTGAGATGACTGCATTTGTGGCACCATCCTATTAATTTCACTGGTTGGTTGCTCATTTCTTGGGGTGAGGATCATTGCTATGCCTTCCTACTTAGTGATAATAGACCCTTCCTAAATAATACCACAGAGACAGGTGAAGAGAAGCAGCATTAATAAGAGTGTTTGAGATTAAATGAGTAGAATTAGCACAAAATTGTCCAAAATAGAAAAGCAGTAGACCACAAGATGAGACTTGTTTCATTATCTATAAGTAGCACGATGTGTAGGAGCATATAAAGTGTGGCTACATTTCAAATATAAAAATATTACCATGAGGCTTCTCCCTCCCACTCTATTATACTCTCCAAGAGAAAAGAGAGTAGGTAGACAATGAAATTCTTAGTTCACTGCCAAGAATTCCAGTGCAAACAAATTATCAAGAGAATCAGATAAGAATAATGATGTGATATTGATAGAGAAAGCAGAAGCTCGGTATAAATTAAAGTTTAAAATAAACTGTAGGAGTGACAGAAGGAAAAGGTAAAAAGGCAGGCAAAGAAAAAGATCTGTATTTTCATAGAGAAAAGGCTACGTGCATCCTGTACGTACTACTGGTAGCAGCATGAAGAAACAGATCTCCCATTGTAGGCAGTGCCCTCCTTAGATAACTCAAGCAGTGGCAACACAAGACAAAAGCAGGACATTCAGCAGAAAATAGTTATGAATTGCCAAAGTTAGTCACTTGGAAAATAACCTGCACTAGTCTTCTGTTAAACAATGATGAGCAAATAGGTTCATTCTATTGTTTCAAGGTAAGTTTAAGGGTTTAGTGGTTCAGTCCATTTTGTTTAGCTTGTGAGAATATTACCACAGTCCCCTGAAGTGTAACACACAAGTAAAAGTCTTTTGACCCTGCCTGGCTTCCTTGCCAAGGTTATCTAGGCTGAAGTGATCAGGTATGAAATCAGAATTATTCTTCTTCGCAGGGCTTCTTGAACAGTCTCAGTGATCATTTCAATTGACCTAGTTTTCCTCCTTCTAGATACTTATGCTTCATGGTATCTTACTCTGATGTATGATACAATCTGCAGGGAATTCCCAGAAAGATACATCCCCACTCAAGGACAGAGATTTACTGAGGCTGCTGCGAACACCAAGTGTTGATCGGTCCCACAAAGACAGAGATAAAGAAATAGTGTATGGCAATCTGCAAAACTGTCAATTCTGGTAAGACAATTTTGTTTGGTTGCAAGTCAAATTTAATCAGTTCTGACAGTATCATACATAATCACAGAATGTGAATTTAAATGAAATTTGTATCACAAGACCCAAGAGAATTCAAATGAAGGACTGTTTCAAGGTGGAGAAACTTCCAAGAAAAAGAAAAAATTTCATTCATCTTCTCATTAATAGAAAATATTGAAAGGTACTGGCGAATAAACCCTAAAGAAAGCAGTTGTTGATCCTTCCATCTAAAGTGTACTGATTTTCCCTACTACAATGCTACAAAACACTACAAGATGAGGGAACGGTCACCATTCTCCACCCAGCGCATAACAAGTTCATTGCAGAGTGGTCGCATCTTCCCCACAATCACAGATCTAAATAAAACCTTATGGAAAATATTCAATATATATGCTCTGATCTTCTCTGCTTGTTTTTAATATACAACAACAGACAAAAAAGGATGACAAGAATGACATCAATGCATTTTACAGTTTTTGGTTCTCCTGTGCTAATTAGACATGCAGTCTAACGACTTAATGGGTAGAACAGTGGAGAACTATGTGGGGAAACATGAACCTTTTTACTTATTTTGGTAGGCAGGTCTTTCTGGGAAACATCTGAAAAAAGGATGTTTGCACTGGGTAGGTCACAGTTCGGCTTCTGAATCCATGCAGAAGAATCTTATTTAATAAAACCTCCTTAGCATAGCTACAAATACTCAACAAAATTTGAGTTTGAGGGAATAGTAGATTTACAAATCAGTCCCAGATGATTTCCTTTAAAGGACTAATAATTGTAAGATTGGAAAACATTACCCTTAGCATCAGGGAGAGGAGAAATCCAAAGATCTTTGAAGTAAAGGCTCATCACCATAGAGCTGGTGAGCGAAGAACATGGTTAACGGTCAGAAGTCCAGTCAGATGTGCCAGCAATTATATAGTTACACATTTTTTATGAGCCACTTCATAGAAAAGGACCTTATATAAATAAGGTATTTGTCATTATTTTCCACAGAGAATTTCTGGGAGCTACACAAGTTGGGTGTCCAGTGCCATTCCACTGCAATAGGCTCACTCTACAAATACCACAGGACAGGTACCTACATTAAAACTGATGGGATTTCACACGTCTAACTCTGGCCAATGCTCATGTCTTGTTTTATCTGAAGTATTCAGCAACTGCCTTTACCTACATAATGCAATTAAATCTGAATAACCTAAGCACAATAAAATGGCCATGGAAGGTAAAGATGTTACGTTAGCTATTTCTCAAAAAAAAAAAAAAAAAAAAAAAAAAAAAGACTAAAAAGTCTGAATCATGAGGTCAACCATATCAATGAAGTTTGATATAAGTGTTTTGGAACTCACAGAAACTATAAAGGGTCTTAGAAGAGCTACAGAGTCTGCATAATATGAATGTTACATGTATTTGTAAAGCTAAAGTGATTCTTTAGCACTTAAAGTACTATTACACTTTAAAAAATAATTTTAAAAAAGTAACATATCTGTAATGTTTTACACCCATATACTACTTAAGCACAGAAGTTATACAATTAGAGCAGTACTGTAAGTAGCAAATAGAGTCAAAGTCTCATGTTACTTTAACAAGACCAGAAGGTTGAATTGTTTTTTGGAAGTGTCCATATTACATTAAAGGACTTTTCAGGCAAAGTTTTTAAGCACGGTGTTTATTACATAATTTGTTTGGAAGGCTCTGTACTTTTCTGATTCTTTAAGCTCTTTGTAACTCCCTCATCTCATTTACACTGCTGGAGATCTTTAAACCCACTCTCTTCATAGTTAAAAACAACGTAACAAGATTAGGCTGAGCGCCAACGAAATCAACCGCGTGCCAACCAGTCTTCTGAGTTCTAATTAGAACACGGTTTGTATTAACCTCCATTTTTCTAACATAAGGACAATACTATTATTTCTATGATTGTATCACTGAAGTAATTATCTAGTCCAGGAATATACTGCAAGATAGGAACAATAAAATGTAATCCTAATAGGGCAACTCGTAGAAAGTTATTCATAGGCAATTATTCCAGAAGGCTGTGTATTAATCTAAAAGTGTTTAATAGAAATACAATAAAGAGATAGCCATTCATAGTCAAGAAAAAATTAATAAACAAGTACATACAAGAGTATTTATGTTCTAATCTAGTGAAAGATCTTTCTAGCTGGGCAAGGAGTTATTGTGCTTTCTATTCACCTTCTCTAACTAGCTTTATCATCTATAGCAAACTTACTCTAAAGATAGAAGATGTTTTTAAGTCAGCCTAGAAAAATATTTTGTTTTCAGCCTCTGATTTAAGAGTGCTTTTTTTTTTTTTTTTTTATTCATTGCTTTTTTTTTTAATTCAATTGTTAGTACAGATTAGGTTACCTACTTTACCTGTACTTACTATATGTGTGGATTCCTAAAATTATCACAACTATTTACATAAAATAAATGTGGGTAGTCTCCTGTTATTTTCATTTAAAGAAGATACTAAATAGCTTTCATTTACAAAATAAACTATAACAAATTTTCATTAAAAACACACATGTAGCTTGGAAATGTGCTCTAGAAATGGAATTAAGAGCTTGTTAGATATACGTTGTATATAAATCCTCTAAACCCCCAAAATCTAGTTAGCCACCGATTAAACACATTCAGTGCTTAAAAATGCTTTCCTTTTGTTAGGTAAGTACGCAATCTCTCTTCCAAACGCTGGCAATGCTGCTCTCTCCTGTCACTCTGCGTGTCACTCCGAGAAATATTCTTTTTCTAAGGGTTCATGTTCGGTCTTGGTGTCAGATGTCTGCTCTGCTCTAGCCTCTGACTCCCTGTCACGGGGAAGATCTCCAGAGGCCCCTTCCAACCTCAACCATTCTGTGATTCCCCCACACCCTATGTGTACCTCTCCAAATTCCTCCTATTTTTTTGCTATTGTCCTTTTTGGGTTAATCTTAGAAGCTGTATTGAAATTGCTTCTCCAATACGTTGCGATGAATTTGGCTCGGAACGGGCCAATCTGGCATTTGGTCAACTTGCAGGGTACTTCATATGATCCCTAACACTGAGACATCAGAGTTTTTAGTAGAAGGATATTAGTTGGGGAGTGATCTCTTCACAATCCAACAAAGAGCCCTAGAATCATCGAATCACCTAGGTTGGAAAAGACCTTCAAAACCACTGAGTCCAACCATTAGCCCTACTCTATATGTCCACTCCTAAACCATGTTCCCAATACCAGCCAGAACACTACTACTTATAAATAATTTTTAGGCCAAAAGTGAAGGATAGATTTAATGCAAAAATTGCAAGACCTTAATGAACTTAGATGAAAACATGGTGACTTAAATCACAGATACTATACTCTTGTCAGCCTCTTGTATTGCAGAGAGTTTGAAAAGCATGTATTGAAATTAATATTAAATATGCACTTTTAATTAGGAATAATTTACCTAACTACAAATAACCAACTTCAAATACCATCTACGTTATAAACAGAAAATTACCTAAATTGTGTATTATCAATGGGCACATATATTCACAGAAACCTATGGCACTCCTTGTGCAAAATAAACCTAACCCAAACCCAACATAAACTGGGGATGCGTGGAATGCATTTTATCATAATACATTTACCACTGTAGAATCATATATTAACATGACATTCAGAGTGTGAAAACACTTATGGTGCATGTTTTAGCAGTTGTTTTTCAATGTAGATGCTATTTTTGCATCTATATAAAGACAAACAACCAAAAAAAAAAAAAGAAATTATAAAAAACTTTCCAGGTCTATTACTTTAGAACAAGTCAGTTAAACTTCTAAAAAGGTCAAAACTCTCAAGAGATTATTAATTGTGCCTCAAGTTACAGGCGTAAAGTTTGAATCATATTTCCATGTAGCAGTGATCAATAGTGCCTGGAAAAAAAAAAAAAATAAGGTCTTCATAGGACACCTCAAGCTCAGCACCAAAATTATTTTATTGCCTATAAGAATTTAAGTACTTATCTTCTCTGCAGACAGAACAGCTACAAGTATTCTGTGCAAGGAAAGACACTTCCTATAAAAACAGTAATGAAAATATCTCTGAGTATTATATAAACTCATTTCTCTAGTGTATAATTTATTACATAACAGAAACTCATTTATGTAACAATAAAAATGGTGCTTTGCGATCGTTTATACAGAAGGATAAGAATATAGAGCCTGAGAAACTAAAACACAAAAATTGGTTCCAAAATCTCAATGCCTGATCTGCCAAGAAAACTATTACATATTTAATGATTTTGATCTAGGATATTGAAAAAATTCCTCATTTATTTTTAAGGCAACATCCCTTCACAGAATGAAAACAGAGTAGCAGCTCTATCCAGAAGCAGGATGAACAGAGCAAGGAGAGCAAAAGGATGATACATTTCTACATCAAAAATAAATAGCAATTTAGAGAAGCCACAACTACCTCTGATACACATAAGTCTCTCAGAGACCAGTTTGGGAATCAATCTAGGAGAAAATGCATGGGTTTTTTATTGTTGTTGTTGTTTTGGTTTGGGGTTTTATTTAAATCTTGTTCCTACTTTTTGCAGATTTTATTTCCTCAGGATTTTTTCCACGAGAGTTAGGAGAACAAAGACATTGGAAAGACATGACTGGGAAGGAAAGAAGGTCAGGGAAAAGTAATGTTAGGAAAATGAAGAGTATGAGTTGCAGGCTCAGTAAGACTTGGAGAAGAGGCTGCAAAGATGACAAGCAGGAGGAGGCCAGAACAGACCAACCAACCCTGTTGTACAGATCGCTGCAGAGAACCTCACGGATTCCAGCAGCCAAGTGGTAAATACATATGGGAACTTGTTGCTTAAGGCTTAATCAAGCTCAGCTGTAACAAACCCTTTTTCAATTATTTTAAAAGGCTTTCAGAATTCATAATGCTTTGGTTGGTGTTTTACAAGTTGCTGGGCTCAATTTCATTTAAGAAGCTAATTTCTATTTTTGAATAGTCTTAAAGAGAACCATACGGCTGAAAGTTCCACTTGATTCTCCCCATATATTGCCTCTGCAGCTCCTCTGAACATTGAGCAGAGCAGTCTTACATTTTAATGTGTTCAGAACTAGGTAAAGTTCCTTCCACAAGAAAATATGATTGATTGTTACAATGACAGTAATTGCATTTTAGTAAAAGTAACCATTATGGTAATTTTCCTCTAGAAAGAGACATTCAACTAACTTAAGTAACTTGTTACTTTTCAACACATTAACTTTGGCAAATTTAACGTTACAAACGTACAGAGTTCACAGACACAACAACGTGCATCACTTAGGGAGCGTGCACACTTTTTCCAATCTATACATCAAGGAGTGTTTCCAAATAGTATATGCTAAAACAGTGTGCATACATAACCCAGCAGCAATTAAATCCTTAAGAGCTGCTACAGCACGTCTATTGCAGAGTCTCCTGTTTAAAAATTCTTGACTTCAAAGTAGCAAACTTCAGATCATTATGAAACGTTAATTTCTAAGCATCTACAAAGCTAAAATGCCAACTCTGAGGAAAGAAAAAACAAAAACCAACTGTAAGAAAAGATCATGGTAAAGCAAATCAACAGTAACGCATGACGCACCACTACGAGAGGTAGGCGGGTGAATGACAGACACAGCAAAGCACCCAGAGTACATCAAAAAGCTGTACAGAACCCTATAGCTATAGGCCACAACACAGGAGAGAGAGCAAGAGAAAGATTTCTATGATAGACTATCTGCTACACCACTGTAATATCCGTAAGTCACTAAAACCCAATATTAACATTTAATTTCATGTATCGCTCCCAAGCACAAGTTGGATACCACTGGAAAACTAACCACTAAGAAGTCTGTAGCCCTGCACTCATGAAAGAGGTGCATTATTTTTCCAGCTTGCTATTCATAAAGGTTCAGTGCCACTAAGGTTACGGTAACTTCTTATTAAAAGTGTAGTTTCTGATAATTAAGAATGACAACATAAAATAATTTAAGCATCCAGGTTTTGTTTCAGACTACTTCACATGACTTAAAGTGAAAAAAAACCTCCACCTTTCCTTTCAAGTTGTTTGAGATAGTAATCACTCCTTATGCTTTAAAGGGATTCTAAACTGGAGCTGGTTGAATTTCCACACTACCAACATTTTTATACTAGAAAAGAACTGAGATTAGTCTGGACTTAAATTTTGGTTCTAAGACATTTCCTTTAAATGGAAATATTAGCAATTTGAACTTCAATAAATCAGATATAAAATCTTCACTTCAACATTCCTTGCTTCTCTGAAGCAACAGTTTTTATATCTCTGGCTCCTGCTACCTCCCATACCCTCTTTGAATTGCATATAATGTTTACATTGCAGAATTGTGTGTTTGCAACTGGAGTTTTCATATATGATATTGCAAGAAGTAAATCCTTACTCTTTCCACTAATTCTTCCTCAGCTTAGTACCCAGTTGGAAAACTAATCTACTCCTCTAGTTTTTCACACCTTGCAAATGAAATACCAGTAGATAAATCAATATAAGAAGGCTTTTAAAATTTATTTTCCCCTAATCAAAGGAGTACTATTAAAGAGAAGGTGACTCTTCCATGCTCACCATATCTTGGCTGGCAGGTCCAGACTAACAGGTTCTGTCCCCCATATCTTAGTGGCACACACTCCACCCTTATGAAAACTGCTGACCTTTCAGGTATGTTAATTCAATTATTTCAAAGTGAAATATTTTATTCTGTATTTTTAAGAGCTTTTTTAATTTTTTTTTAAGTAATTTAGATTAAGGAGCTTCAGTTTAAACTGTGATTTAAGTATTTAGCTGGAGCGGTCAATAGTTTTTAGCCTCCTCTGATTTCAAGATTCCACTTATACTTTTAAGATAACGCAGGTGCTATAAGGTGGAGGAGAGATTAGAGAAAGTTACAGAGAAGAGGGTTAAGAAATGAGAAGTTAGAATATTAATCTGTATTATTTCAAAGTCTGATGAACTGCTTTTTCAGCAGCACCCTTTAGGTAACTTTAGCTAAACCCTCCATTTTTCTTTTTGCTTTATTTTTTAAGAAACTGCACCTGTAAACTGGGCAATGATTTTTTAATTTTTTTTTTTTTTCCTTTCACAACCAAAAGCAACTATTGGGTTGCAAACTCTTAGTGAAAGAAAAGCTAGAACTCCAGTGTAATCAGAATGACTTGGAAATTCCCACAGTTCATGAAATCCTTCTTCCAAAGATTTTGAAAATTAAAATATTGCTGCTACTGTTCATCTTCTACTACACAATAATGAAAGAACATTTAAGAAGATTTCAAAGATAGCTTGGTTGCTCAAAGATAAAGTGAAATTAGAAATAAATCAGCAACTGACACATAAACAGCAATAACCTAGGGCACATGTTAAGAGCTTCCTAACACCCATTCCACCATGGAATTTTGTGGGACTATTTTTATAATGCGGTGTCCTAGTTAGTTTTGAGAAGAGGAAGAAACTTACAGTTTAAACAGAACTGGCAGTCGACCTCTATAATTAGTTCTTTATCTTCTCTGTATCTTCCAAGTTTCACGTGGCAAACCACGCTCCTGAATTTTGCTTGGCAGAGTGTAGGAGTTAATTCTTCCATATTAGCTGAAGAAATTGATTTTTGGTGATTGAATGATTTTGTGGTGTCTTTGCAGTTCCAGAGGTGATGTGTTTTACTCAGTGCAACTCAGAATAATGTCTCAATCCTTGAGCAGATGTTAACTGTTAAAAGAAAACAAACACAAACAAAATTACCTATCAGCAGTGTAGTCCAACTTTTCCCTGCCCACGCCCACACACCATCTATGACAGAACCACTGTTTCCTATAAGGAAAACTCTGTACTGGTCAGGCCACCTCACAGGACCTCCAAAGACAGAAGAAACCTTCCCGTGGAGCTCCACTGAGTGAAGGGACACCTTCTGGACCTACAGCAGACTGCCATCCAACATCACACCCTCTTTCCATCCCTTGCTTTGAGCACCCGAGGTCAGCGAGAAGCAGCAGCTGTGGTGCAGGCTTGCAAAGCAGTAGATAAAAGCACCAAGCAGGCACATTTAAATTGGGACTTAAATGAATAACTCTAGCACATAATGCATTAAATTTGGCAGGCTTATAGTGAAAAGGTGGAGGGAAAAAATAAGGTAACTAGTATTTGCATTGTACTACAAGATTACTTAAATTAAGGAGAATCTCTCTCTCAAAAAAAAAAGGAAAAAAACAAACAAAAGCATTTAATTTTTTATTGAATTAGCTGTAATTGTCTCAGAAATTCCAAGCAACACAGGAGTATGTGTAATTACTATGTAAGACCTGTACGACTAACGAAAGGAGTTGATGCAACTAACCAAGATCCATAATTTTATTCTGATGTCCAACAATGTAATAAATGAGAGGCGAATGTGTTTTCTACCGTGTAATTTGGGATGAGTGAAACTCTGTAATTCTTTGTAATCCGGAGATAAAACACTTTGGAAACGCATAAATCATCTTCGTAGGGTTTTGGAGAAAAGGAATGAGCTACTTAAACTGTCAGATTGTAACACTGACAAGCACAATTCATCTGAGTCCTGCATTTTCCTGTATTGTAGAAAAATAATGGGTCTGGAGACGTGTTTTGGCTCGACATAGTTTGGATCCCAGAAGACAGAACTTGAAGTTCTTTAGAGAAAAATGGTTCAAGGCGGGCAGGTGAGACAGACATTAGCTCAAGGCCACACCCTAGGTCCTCTTCAAGGTGGGTCTTGGGAGTCAGGGAATAAAAAGATGACCATTAAGCCTCCTTTAGAATGTCTGACTGCTTAGCAAGGAGTCACAATTTAAACTGCAATTCCACAAGCATCAAAAAAAAAAGCAGCTCCTCATTTTCTTCGCACACTTGTTGTGGTCTTTAACACCAGGAAGGTGAAGACCTTCAAACCAGCATACGTATTTGTGAGGCTAGGAATGAATGAGTTCAGAAACTAGTTTAAAGCTAATGTTTTGGTTTGGTTTGTTCACTGGGCTAGTTTTAACCCAAATCTGTTCCCAAATCAATTAAGCGCGCAGCTGCAAGAACATTTGTGCAGGGCAGGGCAGCATCTCTTGGCTTATGCTGGCTTAAAAGTGTTTGTGGAAGTACAGCAGGAGTGTAACTGAAGACCTGCTATAGTCTAACACTGCTAATAATCCACACATGCCATTCCAGAACACAGGAATAGTTAAAGCATATAAATGGCCTCGCCATGTGCCTTGCATAGGGGCCTAACAGGGGAGAGCTTAGAAATTGCTGTAACAGCTTGAAAAATACCTAAGTTTTGAGGCAACTCTATGTTCCAACAGCAAGGACAAAAATCTGATTCCTGAGTCACTTGCATCACAATGTGATTGATGAGAACATGATAAATGGACTTCCCAGACCTCTCACAATGCAGCTTCTGTGAGAAAGCTGAGGACGCTTTTGGTGCATTCTTCCCACCTCTCTACCCCTTCCTGCCCTGCCATCATTAGATCCTCTTCTAACCTGCCTGTAGTCCCCAAGGGCCCTTCTCTATAATGTGGCCATTTTCAAGCCTTTCAGTCTCTGCTTCAAATTTCCAGAAATGCTCCAAAGGAAACAGAAAAACAAATTGAAGTAACTATCAAACTACAAGAAGAATCACAATAGAAATGACACTCCACATTTCCCATCACACAGAATGGTGGGGGTTGGAAGGGACCTCTGGAGATGATCTGGTGCCACCCCCCTGCTCCATCCAGCAGGGTCACCCAGAGCAG
>JANHGN010003831.1:0-10174 GCA_024605025.1 Megaceryle maxima | reverse complement strand
TCCAGGTGCCTTTGGAATCTCTCCAGACAAGGAGACTCCACAGCCTCTCTGGGCAGCCTGGCACAGGCTCCCACACCTTCACATCAAACAACTTGCTCCTCCTGCTGAACCCAGGAGGTTCCAGCTGGTGCCTGTTACACCCTGTCCTGTCACAGGGCACCACTGACCAGAGTCTGGCCCCATCCTCTTCCCCCCCAGGGACCCTTTAGCTCTTGCTCAGCATTGCTCAGCTCCCCTCTCACGCTGCTCTTCTCCAGGGCTCTCAGCCTTTGCTGGCCACAGAGATGCTCCAGCCCCTCTGTATCTCTATAGCCTGCGCTGGACTCTCTGTTGGGTTACTACTTCACTGCAGTAGAAACACTGGGCAGAGACAACCTTCTCGCTCTCATTGTACCATTTCATAGCTGGACTGGACAAGGGTATATACCTAAGTGTTGTCTTTACCTGGAACCACAAACACTGCATCAGTATATCCTACTGTGTCTAGTCTGTTGGAACAGTTTATCTTCTGTGCTTTAAAGACACAGCAATGCTACCAGAAATATTATTCCAAGTACTAGGAGCTATCTATTAGAAACTGCACAAAAAAAAAAACCACTTCAAGCAGACTGATTTGCCATCTGTTTTACATAATATTTTCATTTTATCTACTTATTTTTAAGAATTTTTTGATAAAAAGGTTGTAATTACATTCTAGTTGAATAAAATACATTTTAAAAAAATCTCTGCTCAAAAAAAGCATGTCCTTATCTGGTACAAAACTTAAGTAGAATTTAAGCAAAGAGATAATGTAGAAGAATAATGACCTGCACATAGTACACGGACATACAGTATATACTGTGCATATCCCACTAAGTCTTTTCTCAGGTGGAAATCAGCTAATAGAGCTTAATAATAACAGCAAGTTATTATTTAAAATTAATAAAAGGTTCTTTCAATATTTTTGAAGCCTGTTTGCTAAATATTCCACAGTATCTTCAGTCAGTACTCTAGAAACCAAACCTTGTGCACAAGAACAGTTTTTCTTCAGCTGTCATACGGAACTGATATTAGTCTGCTAGAAGATGTAGCATGATGCTGATGAACCTAAGAAGATCCACAGGGGGTTATTTATACAATTCCTAAATAGACGTGGATAATTTCCACTATGGAATTATGAAAAAGCACGGCAAATGCTCCACTGCCAGCATACTACACACTACACAGAGTGGCAAAGTGCTCCACAGTTGCACAAAGTTATTGCTGTTGAGTTAACTTCATTAAATTTGCTTTGGAAATGATGATTAACTGAATGCGTCCATATTATTGAGTTGGAAAATGAGAGGGAAAGAATCTGTTAGTACATTGTGATTTGATTTCTCCCATCACTGCTACAAGAGGCAACATGGTTCTAGAAAATTCTTCCATGCTAATACTGACAAAACAACCAGCTACCTCTTAGTCCTTCCCTCAGACTTTTACATGACTTGCTGGATTGTCTGATATTTTAATGACAATACAACTTGCAAACCAATATAGATTGGGACAATTAGTTCTAACAGATCATTGAAAGAAAACACAAATCAAACAAAGAAAAAACCTGCCTCTTTCCTTTCGCTTGCCTTAGCCAGTGGTTGAAAATCTCAATGGCAATGTCCATTAAACTTGGCAAGAGGTGTCCTCTGAGCTTTCTCAAACACTCAGCATGACATGAGCATTCAAACTTTGAGTATGCTCAATAAAGAAAGTAGAATCATGTAGTGCCATGCACAATTCCAGGAGAAAAAAAAACTGATCTTTCAACCCAAATTGCAGCAATCAGCTGTTTCAGTGGAATAAGCCTTCAAAACCATGGGAATCTCTCTCCCGAGAGCTGTTTAAGCTTTCTTAATGCTCTTAATCCACCTTGATATTGAAATGCTAGACACACTGGCACCCACCTCCCGACTTCCAAATAGCTGATGAAGTGCCTGAGTGCTTCTTTTCCCTCAGTGTAGGTCCTGACAGGCTTTAGGACATGGGCTAACTGAAGTTTTCCACAACTGTGCTTGTGACCTTCAAGAAATACCTTACTGGAAGTGAAAGCTTCTCATGAACTTTGAGGAAAAAAACCCAAACAGCTTATGAATAATGGTGAAATAACTAAGTAAATCACTCTGGAAGAGAAAGGAAATGGCACAAAGAGGGACCTCCTAACTACACTGCTGGATCATGGCTATGCCATGAATAAATTCATCAGTATTCATGCCAAAAAGAGCAATCGGGGTCTTCTAGCTGAGACAACCCCTATTTGTGTACAAATCCTAGGCCAAAAAGGCCCCACTTTAATTTCACACCTTTAGAAACTTCATTGTCCTAACAATAAATGCATAGTAACTACTAAACCACCAATACCTTCATTATCAGAAGTCACTAATAGCTTCAAAAGATGATGCCTGAAGGCAAAAATGAGCCTTTATATTTAGAAAGGTTGATGTCTACGTACAAAACTTTCTAGCTGAATGGAAAAAAGGTCAGCTTTTATTCATTTTAAAATAGCCTGAATTGAAAGAGCTTCTGACTAGAGGAATTAAATGGAATTTTGTCATCTCAGACATTCAAATATTATTCGTTCAATGTCTGAATGTTAATCATTATAAAACAACTTGTAGATTAATCAACACAAAAAGTATTCAGCAGTAGAAGCTGGAGAAGCATTTAGCTACCCGGTGAGCTGGAGAACAGCTAAGGATATATAACAGCACAGACTGGGATCTTCTGCTGGTTACAGAAGCAAGATTATAGGTTTTAACTTTAAATCACCTTGGATTGGCTCATCCCATCCATCCTGCCAAAGGCACAACCATCAGAAAGAAATGTTACAGTCAGAGTATCATATTTTTAAAAAAGAAGAGGACAGCTCATAGGTGTTCCTTGAGAGACTATTAAAACTATAAACTTGCTCCATCCTTCTTTAGATCTGAAATAGGTCAAATTTGGGAATCTTCCACACTCTTTACAAGGAAACTGGTAATGTGCCAGATTTTCAGGAATTCCAGCACTTGGGGAGAGGTATGGTTTTTGCAACAGTGAACAGGAACAGAGGGGTGCCTGCAGGCTGAGCTGTTGTTGGCAGGATTATTTTAACACTATTTAAATTCCGTGCAGAAATTCTGAAAGCCCTAACTCAAGTGATTGTGGGCTGAAACCAAACCACATTAACTTAGACCAAGTCCTATCTATTAGGTAACAGTGTCCCAGAGTCGCAATTCTGACCTGCTCAGGATTCCTGCTGCATTTCTACATAACCACCTCTAACAAAAACCAGTGCTGTTTATCTGGTAGGCTGGAGAAGTGAGACACTATCACAGGCCTGAGGAAGATGCAGTTTAAGATGAAGCACTGAGAGGCAATGGCAGCTCTCACCTTCAACATTGTCAGATCTCGCTGCTCAGGCACTGATGCAATAGATTTTTCTGCGACCCGTCACTTTGAAATATTTCACTGCACTACAAAATCCAACCCACAACAAATACAACAGAAGCTCTGGGAGCTCTTCTTCCCTTTGCAATTTTACTCTCTCTCAGCATTTATCAGATGTAGCTGTTTCTTTTGCACAATGGGAATTCTAAACAGTCACTATTCGCTACTTGGAGTCAAGTCTTGAGGTAACAGCAGGAACATCAGTAGCTGAGTTCTGCTCAAGGAATCAGGTCTCAAATGTTATGCCCATCATTTTCCTTTGCAGGGAGGCTTTATTAGCCTGTAACTGCTGCCTCTAGAAGCAGGACAACTTCTTCTGACACATAATATATTTGTAAAGGTACATTCTTCAGTTATTAGCCACAATAAACCACAAAATTATCAGCAGCTTGTTCATTATTATGGACATTCACATTTCCTTTCTAAAATTCCACATGACCAATTTTCAAATGCAGTATCCACAGATTTTTTGAGAGATACTTGCCTCCCAGTTGCCATCTCTTTCTGCAACCAGTTAGTTAACATTTTGGACACTCAATTTTTTAGCATTTTAGCAAAAATATCAACTAATGTTTGAGCCCCAGTGTCCTCCAATACATCTGAATTTTCAGAAACTCTACCTCCCATTATTATTCTTATACAACAAAGTTGGGAACTTTATCATTAAGGTCTCTGTTGAACCAAAAACTGGCACTCGTTTGCCTTTCCAGCACTCGTCTGTGACATCAAAGTGAATCAGATACTATTTCCAGGAATGTTATACTTATTGCAGTTTTACATTGCTGAAGTGGGACAAGAGGACTGCTCTGACAGACAGACTGAGAAACAACTGTAAATGCACAGTCTCACTCCAGGCCTCTCACTCCTCCTCTTGCTCCAAGCAGCCAAGTTCCACTCAGACCTGCAAACCTTCAATTCACTTCTCAGAGGGCTTCCTCAGCTAACTACCACTGCTCCTCCCTGCTAGCAAGCTCTCAAATCCACAAATACCCATCTCAAATTTACTCTGTTTCCTGAAAACCCAGCTTGCGACAGTTTGGCTACTTGGGACCTGGTTGGCTTATCATTCCTAACTACAACCAGAGAACAATTTACTAACCTATCGAGACCTTCTCGTTTGATGTGCCAAGAGACACTTCAGAAGCAATATTTTTAAGGTTAGCAGCATAATGTTTGTAACTTTTTTTCTTCTTTTTTTATGTTGGTCAACCATTAACATCCTATAAGCTTTACTGCTACAAAAGAATTCAGTATTTTACAATTCAGGGCTGAAATGAAAAGTCAGAGGACAAGCTCTGTGGTCAGTTCTTGTAAAAAATGAGATTCATGTATACAATTTGTCACTTAAACCTTGATTTCAGATGGAGCGTCCCAGCTCAGATGATAACTAGCCCAACTCTCTTGAAGTTCTCCACCCCCACCCAGGGGGGCACTTTTCTATGTGTTTCACTATGATTCAATGAGCAAAACAAATCAAATTTTCTCTAGAACCTAAGTTGTATACCTGACACTAGTACTATCCTTTCCATCAAGCTCCCATAAACAGTTTCTGCTACTAAGAAATAGATGAAGACTTAGGGTAAACTTTTGATAAAACATCTTTGGCTGATGAAAAACATCTATGCATTACCTGTTTGACTTTCTTGTGCTCCTCTAATACTTTCTAACAAAAATTATATATATATATATACACGATTTGTTATTAAATTCTGAAGTTAAACCACACATCACATCATGGAAGATTAGCCAACTCTCCTGATCCCACTCTCCAGGCATTACAGAAAGCTTTTAGGATATTATGAATGACATCATAAGTAATTACATTGACTCAAGTATTTTCCTTGTTTCAAAAGGACCAAAAGTGGTATTAACAAAATAATTCTAAAGAGCACACAATGTAATACTCTAAAGATCTGACAGTCTCTCTCCACTTGGCTACTCTGCCCTCGTATTTTGACTATTTAATTACAGATTGGCAGTCTAAAATATGTAATTCTTTATCAGCCAACATATATATACATAAAGCCTTTCTAAGTAAGTGTGAAAGATAAATTCTTCAAAATCTAGTAGCACTGTCAGGACACTGTAGCAGAAGAAAACTCTTGTCAAACATTTTAAGAATTCATCAACAAAAAACCCAAACAAAACAGTGAACACATTACAATGTCATAGCACTTTCTGTGATGAGCACAGAGTTTGTTTATAAAGGGGTATATAAATTATTATACTATCTTCTGACAAGGAAAATAAACCTCTACACAGACCTGAAGAACCTTGTTTTCATAAACACTAGGGTTTTAAGAATTTAGCTTGGACTCTTCATGGCACTTCAAAGAAAGGATGCTATAGTATGAAAGAGGACTATAGTGAGATCTTCAGAAAATTTAATTTTACTATGAAATTTGTATGAAATCCTACGTGGTAAATGCCACAGTAATAAAAAACCCTTGACACAACAAACAGCCTCTAAGAGACAATGTAGCATCTGAAAGCAACAGGAACCTCTAGTTGGTATCTCTTCTGACAAGACAGTGCAAATCCTAGAAAGAAACACTCTGTCCTCCAGACAAATAGGTTAGGTATTTTTGAATCTCTGCACAAGTATTTTAAGTACTGTAAAGAACCTCAATGGTTTTGGAATAGAGTAAAAAAATGCAAAATAATGAATAATTTCTAGCAATTTTATGATCTGTTTGCTGACCTAAAATCGAAAATTTGTACTAAAGCTCTTTTAAAATGAGTTTCACGTAAGTTACACATACTTGTATGAAATTAAAAATAACTTTAAGGCAGTTATTTAGCTTTTTAAAAATTATTATTTAGTAAAAAAAAAAAAAAAAAAAAGCTGTCCTCCAGTATCCACACTTTTTCCCACAGCATAGGAAGTTGAGTTGACTGATAAGAAGGAGATCCCTGAGAGAGAGCAATTTCTTGCTGGCTTGGTCAAGTAAGGATGGTGTCTGAACATGGTCCTTTCCTCCTTCAGAGTTCCTTCAAAGGGTGAATTACTTAGACCATGAGGGAAGGTTAATGAGATAATGATGAGAGTTATATCTGTTGATGTTACTCCTGATATTATAAACTGCATTTTAAAACTGCTGGTATAGATACTATGAATGAGCTTCGCACAATGGCCTCTTACCTATAATGCTGTTTCTGCGTAACCAGTATTGATTCAGCGGTAAGTGTGGAAATGGCAAAGGCAGAGCTGAAATCCTCTCTTTCTAACAGTGCTCTGAAGAGAAAAAAAATGAGACATTGCTGGGGTTTAAGTCTTCTCATTATTCCCTAGAAGGGAAGTTATATTTGTGCTGCCTCCAGGCAAAGTACCATCCCACATGAACAAAAGAATGAAACTAAGATCACATCCATTTCATCTCACTGCTGCTGCTCCTGCACAGAAGCTCTCTGCAGATGCTTAAGTCCCTGACACTGTATCTTCAGTGCTCATATGTCACAGTAAATGATTCATTAAAAATGCATAGACAGATTGATCTTAGAAGGGGTGGGGGAAGATCCGGAGGCGAAAGGAAAATAGAAATGAAAAGCCACAAGGTAGAAGAGGGAAACATCCCCCAAAATTCACACGAGGAAGGAATGCAAAAAGACATTTAAAAAGAAAGATGGAGCAAAGTGTGTTGGCATTTAACGTGTCTACTTGGGATAAAACTCACCCTTTTACTAGCAATAAAAGCAACAGCCTGGAGAAAGCCCAAAGCCCTTAAAGCATTTTGCATCAAGTACCCAACAAAAATAGTAAGCAATTTCTGCTAAAGTATTTGCACCAAACTACCCAATTATTATTATTTTTTTCAAATGTAATTAAATGGGAGCAAACCCTTAACACAGATCGAGATAACTGTACTGATAGTGTGCCTATAATGACATAATTGAAACAGGGTTATGGTGCTGCATTCATGCCACAAAATCTGGTATTGTTGTTTGTATACCAAAAATGAGCATATTTATACCTCTTCACATTTTTATAGGCTACATTAGGTAGGTCTGCAAAGGATTCAAGGCTTATGTGATGCTTCTGGAATGGTATGAAAGTCTGAGCGGTCTCCCTGATCCTAATTACCCATAGTCACCCCTTACCATGCTCCCATTTGGGCTCAAAACTGGGAAGGGAAAGAGAGGAAAATGTGCTTTGTTTGAGATTCCTGTGGTCCTGATAAACAACATGATTGACAAGACTAACCCTATACTATTGCTGTTCTTGTAATATTTCCTGGATGGCCAGAAGGCTTTGCTCTGCTAAAGGAATCCTGCAAGCAAAAAAACCACCCATGCTTAAGAATAATAAGCTACTTGAGTAAGAGACACCTCCTTACTATGACATGCATGCAAATGGTGTTATACAGGTGACATATTTATCTTCCTTGCATTAAAAATAATTAGTAAAATACAAATATGGACTATACATTCTGTTGGAGGAAAAAAAAAAAAAAAAGGCAAATACCTACAACAGGAAATGTGTATATATATATATTCACACACACACGTACAATAGCAATATTTTTAGCTATAATTTCCTCCTCATGTGGCAACATGACGAGCATTTTGAAGAAGCTGAGCCAAGTGAAAATACAACCTGCAGAACAGGTCACGTTTAAATATTCTGCTATTGAAGAATATTAAAAACTACAGATTAAGTAGGAGTGTTGTAATACATACATTAATTAATGCTTGTAAATCATTCTGAAATACTTGGATAAAAGATGGCATAAAAAGTGTTGCCACATGTGTTGATGCTTCTAGATGTGCGCAAACCCTTCCATCTTGTTTTGCTTTTTCGGATGTTTCAAATCATCAAAAACATTGTCACTGGATGAATTTAGTGTTTGAACGCAGCAGAGAAACACCAAGGATGCCCGAATCCTGATTTAAGAACTCCAGCAGGCACCTCAGTATAAATAGACTGAAATATCTACATTTCTTCATGTCTGAATCCAAGCGCTAGCGGGGGCTCGCCAGGTCTGGTTACTGAACGCCTGTGCTGATCAGAGAATGAGCACAGCTCAGACAGCTTGGCAATGTTACTCAGCCTTGACTTGGCTGTATAGTCACATATGTGAAATATCTTATACCTAATACTCTACACCATCTAGTACCACCTAGTATTCACCACCTCAAAAAACTCAGACCAGGCCATCAAGCAGTCTGAAAAGGAAGGTATCTGGGAATCACTCAACACCTATCTGGGGTTAGGGAATAGCATAACCAGTTTTCAGAGAACTTTGTACTTCTTCTTTATGCAAGCTTTATAAATTACAGAAATTGAAGGCTGGCACTAAGGCCCTTATGCTTTCCTGCATTGATCTCAAGATCTAAGAAACAGGTCTTCCTTTTTATTCAGAGACAAGTAACACACTTTATGGCATCCACTAAAGAAAAACTACATAGGGAGTGTCACCAAACTCACGAAGGAGCACAATCACTGTCCTTAGAAGGGATAATTCAGTGCAAAAGTGTTTTATCTAGAGGGACACAAAGCCCCACCAACATACCCATCTTCCCCAAAAGGTAAGAACACTGGAAACGATTCATCCTGCCTCTCTCTGCCTCCTTTATTGCAAACCCCGCACACGTGCTGCTCCATACCCACGTTCTGGAGCACAGACCCTTTGTTCTGCTCTTACAACGGCACCAAGGTAGAGTTGTACCGGTCTCGGGAACTTCTAAAAGAGATCTCCCTACAAATAAATAAGGCAAGCCGCTGGTCTGCGGCAGCCCAAGGACAAACAATGATAGGAAACAGAAGTTTGTCACGATTCGGAGGAAGGCCGAGCCAGCTGCCAGTGGCAGGAAGCACAGGCACCGTGCGAGGAGCGGAGCACCTCGTTCTTCAGGGCACCCGGCGCAAACAGAATTAATGGCACGTGATATGCAGCGCAACCACCTCTTAACATGGTACCTTGGCTTGACAACGCCTGGAAACAAGGCTATAAAACACACTCTGGATGGCGTGGCCGCAGCCATCACCCCGAGGAATGTGGCCGCTAAGGGGACCACCACAAGCCCCACCATCTCCTACCAGGGCTCCTCTCCGGGGCCCTTAGAGGCTGGGGGAGGGAGGCAGAGACCAGGGACACAGCTTGAGACACAGCTGGTAGTAGCTCACACCTCACAGCGGGTCGCACTGCGGTTCTGGCGGTAGTTTTTACTTGTTTTCTTTGTTTTCCTCACCTGAGAAGGGCCGCGATCAGGGAGGAGAGCTCCTGAACAGCCAGAACAAGCCCCGCAAAGGTGAATTAATACTGACGGAGGGGGTAGGGGGGGTGGGGCCGGGAGGCGCCAGCTCTCCTCCTCCGGCGCCGGCAGGGCCGGGCGCAGCGAGCAGGTGTTGGCGGGCGGCGTGGCCAGGCCAGGCCAGGCCCGGCCCATCCCATCCCTCACACCTGCCGCCCAGCACCGCGGGCTTCTCAGTGCGGGCATCAACAGCCCCCACCCTACATTTTACCGAGGCGAGAGGCGACCGGTATCAGCCCTCACCGACCTTCGCTTCGTGCAGCGGGCAGGGCACCGGCGGGGCGGAGGCAGCGGGCAGGGAGGGCGGGGCGCGCGCGCCGACACGCGTGTGCGCGCCTGCAGGTAGGGGCGGGGCGGGCAGGGGAGCAGCGAATGGGTGGCGAGCGCCTCTGAGTGTGGCTGGGTAGCATGTACCGCGACGAGAGGGGCCGATTTTGCCTTTCGAAAGCCGGGGAGGAAAATGTCGGAACGTCTCGACCTA
>JANHGN010003830.1:0-49570 GCA_024605025.1 Megaceryle maxima | reverse complement strand
AAAACAAAAAAAAACACCCGCCGCAACGCACAACAAACTCAAGAAAAAAAAAATAAATAACAGAGGGGGGGGGGGAGAGAGAGAGAAAAAGCTTCTTCCTGCACTACATAAATATTGGCAAGCTTTTAGTCCTGTCTTTCATGCTGAGCCTATTGGGCAAACTGGAGTGAGTTTGTGAGCTTTTCCAAGGGAGCCTGAAGGGGTTTGTTTGCCAGAGATTGACTCTCTGGTGAACAGATGTACTTTAAATATACGTGCTTAAGAGGTATCTTTTTTATCATGATTTCTTGCTATACATTAGAGCACAAATCAACAGACGAGGTCCTAAAGCATTTATCTATTGTCAAGAGTAAACCTTCTTTTTAGACTACAGCATGTCTGGTGCACCTTAGCAGGTTAGGAGGTTTCCGTAAGTCTAGAGGGCAGTGATTATTATAGAGGCATTAACATTGTAGGACTAATTGGAGTTCCTGGGTGCCCTGTTAAAATAACCCTTGTCATCATTTATGCTAAAGATGATACCCCTCTGGCAGGCTGCCATAAGACAGTTCTGTACATCTGCTTTTAACCCTTTTGCTTTCTGTCATTAAGAGATCCTAACCTGCACTGCTGGAGACAGCAGGACAGTGTCTAAAACTGCAGGTCCGAGGTCATCTCATCACCCCTGTCTGTCTGGCAGTCCAGGAGGGATATTCACGAAGTCTAGGAATCTGATTGCCAGGAGAGACTTTGTTCTTAAAACAGCTTGGGTCGTTTGTTACTTCTCTGTCTGTTATCAAAAAGGAGAGAATTATTTATTTATTTATATTTAAAGGCAAAAGAAAAGAGAAAAGGTTATTTACTTAATATTTTGTGCAGCATAGGGAAGGGTTTGTCATATGATGCTACAACAGTGGAAATTAGTACAGGCATACCGAAACAGTAATGAATTCTAGAAATGTGGACCGTAAAGTGCAGGAACCAACAACAACATAAATGAAAACAAAACAAAAGCCTGACCTGCAGGTGCACTTCTTAAAATGACATAGAAATCATGATTTGTTTCTTAAAGATGTGAGTGAAAGTAGTGCTCAAGTGCACTGTGTGAACGAAGCACGATTAGTGTTAACTTTTGCCTTGTTTTCTTGTATACTTTTTTCAGAGCACACACAAGGTGATTTGTTGTTGATGTTGAGGGCAATTAAATATTTTTGGCAGGACTAAGAAAGTTTTACTGTTAACGAATGAAATTATGTAGCTGGTACTAAAATGGCTTACAGTGAAGACATCTGCAGTATGTATTTAGGTTCTCATGCCGCCTGCTACACACAACAAATCAGGCAGGACAGAGAGAATCAACTTCTCTTCAGTCAACCTTGTTATTTCTATAGAAGGTAATTCTTTAACCTGCATCTGATCAAGCAAGATAAATTTGCATTTCTGCTTTTCAGGAGATGTATGTTTTATAAAACTTTCTCTTTTTTGGGGAGGGTAAGGGGAAAGGACTCGGGGAACATGTTTATCAAATATTTGTGATGATTCTTGATGCCTTCTCTGCCTGTTTGTACAGGTTTTATTTACATAACACTGTATAGACCCACCTACTGTACTATAACTCCAGTTTAATAAATTACATCTTTTTTTTTTTTTTAATAGGAAGTATGCTTCCAGTTTTCTGTGTAGTGGAACATTATGAAAATGCCATCGAGTATGATTCTAAGGAGGAGCATGCAGAATTTGTGTTGGTGAGGAAGGATATGCTTTTCAACCAACTGATTGAAATGGCATTGCTGTCACTTGGATATTCTCACAGCTCTGCTGCCCAAGCAAAAGGTAAATAAGATTAAGAAATTGTACGATGAATTATGTTTGTGGGGTCTTGGGGGAGGGGCAGGATATCTTTCAGGAATGTGATGTAGATTTTACTACTTAAACTTCTTACAGATTCTGTCTCTGCATTTTTTTTTTCTTTAGTGTATTTTTGTTTAGTTAGTGCTTGTTTTGTTCATGGGGAATGTGGAGGTAGAATTTTTTTTTTTTTTTCTTTCTTTTTAAAGAAAAAAAAAAAAAGACTTCAACTGAATCATTAGTATGCTTATTGACCTTAATAATCTGCTCCACTGAGGATCCACAAGGAAGTGTAAAGCATATTTGAGCAGATGGACTGTTGAGAGTCAACTTGCATTTATGACTGAATATCCAGCTCTGTTTCTTTTATTTTGTTCCTGATGGTTTTATAGACTGCAAAGTATTTATTTATTTTACTCAGTCCTTGTATTGCAAAAGCCTTTCTAATTTATTAGGAGGAATGTTATTGTATCATGTACCATTGAATTAATGTCAACTTAGGAAAATATACTTTTGTACATATTTAAAAATCTCTACTGTAATGCATTTATATAATTTCATAATATAGATAAATCATATCCCTGGTCATGTGTGGGTGGTGGGGTTTCTTTTTGGGGGAGGGGAGTGGGGTGGTCAGGAAGCATGGGGGTTGTTCTTTTGTTTTGCCAGATTTAGGAGGATAGAAACAAAGGTGGTAATCTTGTTAAGATCAGATAGTTCTTTTGTCCCTAGGAGTTAACAGAGATTTTTTTTTTTTTTAATTTTTTTCTTGCCCTTCTTGCTTACTCCCTCTCCCTTAAAAAAAATAAAAATCCTGCAGGGCTTATCCAGGTTGGGAAGTGGAATCCAGTTCCACTCTCCTATGTGACAGATGCCCCTGATGCTACAGTAGCAGACATGCTGCAAGATGTGTATCATGTGGTCACACTGAAAATCCAGTTACACAGGTAAGTTGTGTACCAGTTCTGGGATGTGAACTGTTACTTGTCTGCCCTTACTGTTAATATTGCATGTATTTAATTCCCTCTGTGCTGTGTGCTCAAAGTACAAAGGCTTATCTAAATTCCTTTTTAGTTCCGCTAATTCTGCTTTAACTTACAGTATACTATTGCAGAAAACTTTTATAGCTCTGATACATAGATTTTCTTTGGATATCTCATTAAAACTATATTGCATTTTAGTCAATTAAATGATGCATTACAAGAAGGCGTTTTACATAAAGTTTACTTAAGAGAAAAATATTTTTGCATATCATGAACAATACCATCTGTGTGCATTTTGTAAAAGAATGACTTGCTCACACTTACTGTTGCTGTCTAGGTTCTTAAATTTCACAGTAACAAATAAGAAAAAAAAAAAAAAACGGTTAATATATTAATGCTTTTCATGATCAGTTGTGAGAAAGCATTGCACCTTAAATTGTTTTACCAAGCGCATCAGAGCAGGAAGGTAGAAGTAACATGAAAAAATAGTCGCCACATGCAGCTGATGTATAATTCATGCATCAATACAGCAGATGTGTTGTATAAAGTAATTAACTAATCGGAACAATCAGGAGACCGAGAGCAATCTCCAGATGCATCTGCTTGATGCGCGAAATGAAATCTGTCTGTCTTAAAGGAATGTTCTGCAGCAGGATGCAATCTTGTAATAATCCCTTTTCTAATCTGTGTTTTCAAATAGTTGCCCTAAACTAGAAGACTTGCCTCCTGAACAATGGTCTCACACAACAGTAAGAAATGCTCTGAAGGACTTACTGAAGGATATGAACCAGAGTTCATTGGCCAAGGAATGTCCCCTTTCACAGGTACTTAGCATAACATGTAATAAATAATAAAGCACTATAGGCAACACTGATGTGAGATTTGAGATTTCTACAGACTGCAGCAAGTAGTACCCGTGGAGTGAATCTGCCAAAAATGCAAATTCATTTGACCACTTCATGATCTTTATAAATATGCCTGATTCATTTTGAACATAGTCTTAAAATGTTTCCCATGGGGAGTTGGGAAAGGTTGTTTACACCACACTAAAATTGTCTCAACAACAAACTGGATTTTAACTGGTTTTTGTCTCCAGTCTTTGAACTGCTTTGATGCAACTACTTTTTTCAAGTACATGTGTTCAAGATGTTAAAAGGCTCTTTACTTACTGCTGTCAAAAGTACTATTGAATCTGAATGCTTGTTAGATAACCTACAGTAGTTTTAAATGCTAATTCATAAAATGAGACAGTCTTTGGCATTGCTGTATGAGAAGTGAATAAAGAATAAAGCTGTTTGGATGATGTGTTGTTGCAAACAACCAAAGGAAAGCCAGTTAGTTATTAGTTCTAATCAAAATATACCTAAACAAAAATGAAACCTCAGTTTATGCATTGCTAAATATTGAACTGATGCTTTCCTCAAGCCACAGTTGTATTTTTCTTTTTTTGCTATTCTTTTTGTCATTCTCTTGTCAAATTACCATGAAGGCAAAAATTATATTTCTATGCAGTATGGTATCTAATGATGCTGTGGTGGGAACAGCATATTTATTTTTACTTTTTAAATTTTAAAATATATTTTGTTCTGATGCAGCGGAGACAAATTCAGTATACAAGTAAATGATGCTGGTTGTTGTAGGGAGGGGAAAAAAGGAAATTAAGGAAGTCAAGGTATTTTTATGGGGGTTTTATTTCTCTTGCTCAGAATATTGCAGTCCTTTTTTCCAAAAGACTTCAGGTAATCTGTAGAGGACTACTCTCTTTCTCTGTCTGTCTTTTCAGCTGATATATTAGCAGGCTGTTTTCTCATAACTTTTTTTTTTCCCTATGGTTAGATTGTTTTCAGTGATGTGGCTCCAATATAGGAAGTTTTGAAGTGGAAATAATCAAAATTATCTTCACTGGTTGCAAACCATTACAGTAATATGTCTGCAAAGTTATCTTGTACGTACCTACCACAAAAGCACGTGAGCTTTTGTACTGCTGTCTTATGGAGGCTGTTGATAATTTGGGATTTTTCTCCCATTTGTATTTAATAGCACTAGTTTTAACTTGATAGTGATGCAGGTACATTCTACTGAGATGGAATATTTCATTTGCATTTGGACATTTCACATAGCAACCTCTGTATATATGTAGATGATGCAATGATAAAGCAGAAGAAAATGTTTTAAAAGCAATAGTTTACTATAGGTGGTATAATGGTACTGAAGACAATTTTAACAAATACACACTTAAAGTTATTCTTAAACTAGTCTGAATTTTTATATAACAGTTTTAATGGAGAAAAACTTTGTGCCTAATAACAGTTCTTAAAGTTAACACTTGAGATGACCAAACCTCCAGATGTCAGAACTCTGATTTGAGGTTGGTTGTTTACCGTATTGCACTTCTTCATTTGTAAAAGAATATGCTTAAAAGCTGTGAGCTTCCCTTCTGTTAAAAACAGAGTTACTGCTTTTTGTCATCTCTATCGTCACCAGCACTGCAGTAGCTGGATTCAGCATTTCTTTTTTTCCTTTAAAGACCAAAGTGCATTAAGCTTAACAAACATTTATTTATTCTTAACTTTTGGAAAAACAAGCTGTTATGGTGTTTGATCGAGAGCCCATCAGTCAGTCTAAATCTTACCATTTCCCTCCGGGAGCTTGAGGCAGGACGTGTTGATTTGATGGTGTCCTTTTCACATGACTGAATTGATCTGAACGCTTCCCGCATTTGCCTAACTAATAATGCATTGTATATCGCTGCTATGGAAGGGACACTGATTTAAGGGTGTCTGTGTTTTATTAAACATTTTAAAGTTTGTGAATTTCCCTGCAGTGGCATTGCTGCTGCAGCAGAGGTGAGAGTGAGAGCAGGGCAGAGGTCAGGAGGGAATGCTGCTTTAGAAAGTCCAGCAAAATGCCAGCATGGGAGATTCTTATGAGAGCAGAGAAGTGGTCTGTCCTGTTATGTAGTTCCATGGGCATAGGTAATGCCATATGAAGTGCTTCATCACAAATGCAAACTAATGCAGTGACACTGTACCATAACTTATTAACATTGTTATGGATATAATTTATTAACCACAGAAAAATGACTCAAAGTGGAAACGAGAGTAGTTATCATTTTCTGTCACTGTCATTAGTGGTGCTCTATTTTGTGTGGGTACAGAAAGATTTGTTGTAAAGTATTTAAGTTGCTGTGCTCAGTGTGTGTCATCTGCAAAGCCCCATCTAAGCATGGAAAACTGAGAATCATCATCCTCACTTAGGATTTACTCTATTTTCTTAATTAATCTTGTGTATTATAAAATTGCTCATATTTATTCAGAATACTGATATTCTATGTAGTGAAAAAAAAAAACAAAACTATTTTGGTAGTGCAGATATATTTAATGTCTTGAAAATGTGAGCAAATAAACTTTGAGATCAAATTTGTCTTAATTTCAGAGGTTTGAAAACGTTAACAGTGTCATCTACATGAGTGGGTTTTCTTTTGTTCTCTTTTTTTTTTTTTTTTTTTCTTTTATATTTGCTTTCTTGTCCAGCTAATTCTTTGGGGTGTGCAGGTATGACCTCTTCATGCCTTCCTCAGTAAAATATCGCCGAGTCTTACTTTCATTAGGAGAGTTGAATACATTGTATCTTTTGAAGCTGCTGTGATTGTCTTGCTCTGTGACTCCTGTGACCACCCCCAAAGGCCAGGTTTGTCACTCAGTATAGGAACCCTGTATCACGGGGAATCCCTGTTGATATAACTTTGAGTGCTCAGGATGAACCAGAGCAAATGCATGGCTCTCAATTGCTGTGGCATTGCAAGCATCTATCCAGAGGTTTAGTCTCAAATTTTTGCTGTCAAGCAGGCAAAGTAAAAGGATGCTGCAAATCTGCATGGAAAAGCCAAGCCTGTTCTGAATTATGCGCTGCAGTGTGTATTTTCATACTTTACTTTGGGTTTGCAGATTTTACTGCTAGAGACGAGCAGCACATGCAGATGCCAAGTGAAAGACTTTTAGCGTTTGATACGCATGGTTCGCGTAATATCTGCTTCCTCTCCAGACCTCTTTTGATAAGGAAGGCAACTTGGAATCTAATCTAGGGTTCAGTTTTGGGCCATCTTGTGCATGCCATTAAATTGGTGCATCTCACGAGTGGCCTAGATGTCATTTCCCTTTTGTTTTGGCTCTTCAGTCTCCAAAGGGTTGTAAAGAAATTGTTCTACCATCAGTTCTTATTTCCACCCCTTGCACAGAAGCTCTACTCAACCTCAGTCTGTTGGGAGCTACTCTAAAGTGATCAGCCAGAGAGGCAGGCCTGTTGCATTTATTTATTGAATGTTAGTACTTCCATCTCGCTACTCAGCCTTAGTCCTTGCATTTTCATATTTTGCTTTCAGAGTTTTGCTCTGTTCTGGATTTTAGTGCAGAAGTTTCTTATTACTTCCACAGTTAAAATAAGTGAAATTCTACAGACTGTATTTATAATGATATTAATAGGGTTAGTTGGTTTTTTTTTTTTTTTTAGTTGTGTGGGTTTGGCTTTTGTTTTGTTTTGTTTGTTTTGGGGTTTGTGTTTTTTTTTTTGTCCCCACTGAAGTTCTTGTCCCTCTCCCCCTCTAGATAAGCTTTTATGAGGGAAAGGAGAGCAACATGGGCTGTTGGCCCAAGAAAAGGCTGAAAATCCATTTGATAATTCTGGAACAAACGCACTGTGTGCTTTTGAACATTTAGATGTACCCCTTATCTTGAGTTCCTGTAACTTTTTCCATGAAAGGAAGATAAGTCACCTACCAAACGAAGAGATTGTAGAGATTAATTAGTATCTGGGCACTGCTTTGAAAATATGGCAGTGATCAAATGACATAGACTTTTCTACTGCTATTATCTCACCTGATTTCTTTTTTTTTTTTTATTTTTCCTACAAAAAGATTTTCCAAGCGATTGTTGTTAGTATTCGCAAACAGGCACTTTATCAAACCACTGCAAAAGCACTTCTGAGGCACAGTATTATTTCTCTTCCCTCCCTTAGTATCCTCAAATACGAAGGGCTTTTTTTGTGTGTGGTTGGTTTTTGTTTTGGTTTGGTTTTTTCCTTTGCTCAACCTTTGAAGCTGCCTGACTCTAAGGACACCCAATAGTCAGTGCTTTACAGATGAGAATTTCCAGGCCTGATATATAGTCGAATCTCAAATCTCTTAGTTGAGGTTTGATTTTTTTTTTTTTAATGTTTTGTAGACAACATAGAATATTTCCATCGAATATATCCAGAGGTTGTGATACTTACGGACATAGTCATTTACAGACATTGCATTACAATTTATTTAAAATTTAATAATGTGTGTTCCCTGCTTCCCCCCCTCTCCCATGCCTGTAATGTCTTTTACATTATTTTGCTCTTGATGATGAAGGAATGGCATTTTTTTTTAATTAGAGCGCTACACTCTTCCACTCTGTGAAATGTGTGCACACAGAGAACAAGTGCTGGTATGATATCAAAGTCTGAATAGTTTTGCACTCGAGAGAAGTATAGCTATCCTGGCTACTTTTTCATCAAACTTCCATGCTGTGGTGAATTATTATCTGCATGCAACACAGGCACAATATAGATCATATACTTTCCTTTTTTGTTCTGATACCTGCCCTGAATTTGCATGATGTTTTACACAGATATTGTGCAGAATTTATCTGATCGAGCAGAGATGCCAGACAGAAAGCTTGCTCGAACATCGGTGTTTCTCTGTTCACCTGATCTGAAGGCATCTGGCCATCATAGCAAATAAGCAGTCTAATGGAAATCCTCTTGCATTTCCCCACTGCTGTTCTGACCATCCCAACCACAAAAAGTTGCATTTGCTAAAACTAAAATTGCCACTAACCAAGGAATTAGCTTGTAAGAGTTGCCAAAATACATACTTTTTATGAGCAATTTTTAATTCATGCTTTACAAAACTGAAGGTGTTTTTGCCCTCCCCTTTCAATTTTACCTGCCTAGACCTGAGATCAAGTCCTTGGATTTCCTTTGTTGCTTGTGATTCTCTTCTCTCCTCCTCGTCCTCCCCTCCCCCAATAATTAATAACTGTAGTGAGGAATGCAGCTCCTTTTTCTACTTTAGAAGTTACTGTACTTTAGGTTTTAAAGATGTCATTAATTATTTCAGGGAAGTAAATCCTTGAGGGCCTGGGCTCAGGTTTTGGCAGGCCTTTTCAACCCACCCCTCAGTTACTCAAGAGCATTCACTCTGATGTCTTTTCAAGCTGATGTGGTATCTGGATTTTTAAAACATTTTCAATTAACAGTTAAAATTTATGCCCATGGTTTTTAGTCATCCAGATAGAATGGGCATTACAGAGCCTATTGCTGATGGAATGGGGAAGGTGAAGTATGCATGTTGGTAGACCTGTGTGAGGACATTCACAGGACACTCAACCTTTCAGTGGCTTGAGCTTTTGATCATTGATTTCTGTTCTTTAGATGCATCTAAACTCTCTCAGTGTTAACAACAGTTTTATCTGGGCAGCACCCTACTACAGGAGAAAATATGCAGGGGTTTTTTTTTTTTTTCTGTCTTTTCATTAAAATTACTATAATAAGGATGTCAAAGTCTCTTTCTGAAACAGTTATGAGGCCTGGACTTACTGTGGGGAGATGGGAACATACCTTGTTTCTCAAATAAATGCAGCTTCTGACTTCAAAGGACTCTTTAACTTGTTAGCATGCCCCTTAGAATGTGTGTCGTCATGAGGTCTTGTATTTCTGCTTGTGAAAAAGTGGAATATTTTTTTTCTTTATACCCCTAAAGTCAACTGTATAAGAGTACAAGGAGCTGTCTTCTCACAAGCTCTCCTGTGAACACAGTTCATTCTTTTTAAGAAATAACATTTCTGGGACTGTACTCCCCTCTTTCTGTGCCACTGATTTGGGATTGTATCTCAGCAAATTTGAGTACTGTGTCATGTGGATAATTATCTATCTTACATGGACTTCAAATTTTAGGGAAGTGACAGAATAAAAAAGGAACACAGCACATTTTTTTTCTGATACGTTTTCCTTCTAAAATGTGCATGTGTTGCAGAACTGAGCCTTATTTGACAGTTGTTTTCACTCTGTGGAGTTGAAAATGGTATACAGAATAACTCGCATTTTAATATTTGCATTGAGGTTCTTTCTTGTATGTATGTATATAAACCCATGCTTTTTCTTTTTACATTTATTGGGTTAAGAGGCAATCAAGTAGCGCACTGCTACAAAATTCTGTATTCATTCGTGTTTTTCACATAATTCTTAACACAGTCATAGCAGACTCTGAACCCTGATTTATTTATTTTTTTCCATAACTTTATTAGGGGGTTAACAAGCCAGTCCTCCAGTGTTCTTTAAAGCAAGATTGCAAATAAGTCTTTTCTTGGTGGGTTTTTTTTTTTTCTTATTATTGGCAAATTGTTGGCTGTACAGTACTGCACAAGTATAAACAACATGAGAGATCCTTTAGCATAACATGAGAGAGCCTTTAGTCGCTTTGCTCCCTAGCTTTGGAACTCATTGCCAATTGAAGTAAGGAAAGCTCTGGCTGTTGGGACTTTTAAATCTAGACTTAAAAGTTATTTGTTCTGTTTAGCATTTTTAAAATGATTCTATTAGGAATTGTATGTGCTTCAGTTTTAATTTTAACTCATAATGATTGTAAAGCACCCTGGGATGCTTGCATGAAGGGCGCTACAGAAACCCAAGATTGTATTGTACTGTGTTGTAATGTATTGTATTATTACATGGTGCTGGAGTTGGACCACGGACAATTCATATAGAAAGCATTTGAATACTTAGCTAAAGATAAGGAGTGTATGTGGGGGGGGTACCGTCTCTTTTTTGCTTCTTTTCCCCGTTTTCTGTCAGTTATTATATTAAACTAAATTAACATGGCAGTTATTCCCTAAGAAATGCCAGCATAATTTACTGCTGCAGAGGGGCTCAAAATGTAAACCAGATGATAAACTAAAAATAAAAAAGTCCACATTAAGATTTAATTGCACTTCCCTTTCTATATTACGTTCTTATGTAAAATACATTACAAAATAGTACTTTCTTTATCACTTCCTTCACTTTTAACTGGATTTCATTAACAATAAAGAAATATATTGTCTCTGCTTCAGTAATGTTACTTGACAGTTAATCCCTTAACTTGATGTACATGTCTTTAAGATTTTTTTTTTTATTATTTTTTAATATTTTCTTTTTATAAAGAACATGATAGCACTGACTGGAGCCAAGTATTGCACAATCATGTGATTTGCAAGTTTCCCAGCTCGCAGCTTTGCCAGTGCAGGTCAATTCACACCTGCCACACTTATGCCATTCTGGTACTCATGTTGCTTTTCCTCTGTGATTGTCAGAGGTAGGGAGAGTTGTGCGTGCGGCTCCTTCCTTCCCTCCTCCCTCCCCACTCCAAATGTGTGGTAAACCTTGTGCATTGGAAGTGTCTGCGCAGGAATTAAATGGAGTTTAATTTCTGTCCATTAGGAAGCTGCTCTCCACATCGCCAATTAAGCATTCTACTTAAAGGGCAAGGAGATGCGTACGTCTACATCTTAATCACTGCTGTGACTGGTTTGCAGAGACCTTCCCTGACTGGTTCTCTTATTACTAACAGTGGTGGGAGGCACAGAGATCAGAGTGATTATAAAATTTCCCAAAAAACTGAGTACATTCTGTAGGTGCTATATAGAATCACTGTCAGCAGATTTAAAGCTGAGGTACATCTGTGTTAGGGGGTGCAAGGGTGTGGGCATAAAGATGTGTTGGTAGAAAATTACTTGTATTGGTAATTTTTTTTGTTGTTGTTTTTTACCAGACAGAAATGAAAGCAAAGCAGGACCTGCTTACTCAGAGACAATGCTAATAGATGAGCAACTCACCTTATCAGACAAGGCTCATTGCATGTCTTTGCTATAATCCTAACTTAGAAGAAAAGAGATGCTTCTTTCAGACTCTGAGCAAACCTTGCAAAGCTTTTTCCCTGTCCCCACTTTTTTTTATTCTTTTAAAATTAATAACTACGTACTTCCTTTTTGTTTCTAAGAAATATGGTAGGAAAACTTTAGGCAAGGGTGAGCTTTGTCTTTCTTTCCTTGGACACTTATTTAAAGAACAGCACAAATAGTATCAGGTTCCCCTGGTGCCTTGCAGCAGTGATAGAGGGACAGGTTTTTCAGGACAGCAGCAACCTCAGACATGCCTCACTCTAAACCATGGCATAAACTACTCAAAAGGGAAAAGTTCTGTTTCCCAGGAGTGGGAACAGGTGAAAAGTCCTCATATACACCTGTCTCTTTAATTATTTTTATTCTGAAGTACTAAGGTTTCCTACACTGAGAGCTGTAGTGCTTTTGTAAGCTTGCACCAGAAGAGGGGGGAAACTGTACAAAGTGTAACCTGTGACTGGCTGAGCCACCTGTCTGAAGAATTTCATACCTTTTAGTAAATTGTCACAGAGGGTGGGTTTCATGATGATGAAAAACTGAGGCACTTGCAAAGGACATTACTGTCAATGGCTTTTTTAGAGATGGAGAAGAGATTTCATCTCCCCGAGTTTAACTAGTGTGTTTGTATTTGAATCAGTATATCAAGACTCACTCAGAATTGAGGGGGGAGTTGTGTGTGTGTGTGTATAGATGTGTGCATATATATATATTTAAAAAAAAAACCAAACAGTAAAACCCCACTGAAATATACTTGCCAGCTAGTATGTCCCCAAGTTCTTAAAGCTGTTATTCTGCACATCTTGTAAGGGAGAGCTTTGTGTGCTAAGCCTAATGGAGCTACATTTGTAAAATTTATATATTTTAATATAAGGGGTAACTGAGAAAAAAATTTTAATAAATAGACCTTAAAAGTTCATGTGCATATTCCATGTGGAGAGCCAACTGGAACATTTCTCTTTCAAGATACCTTCCTTGAATCTTGCATCTTTTTATGAATTCTTCAGAGTAACTATACTTTTCACAAACTCTTGTCAGTGAAAGGCAGCAACACAGAGTCAAAACTAGTATCTTGGCTAACATAGCTACTTAAAATATCACCTTCATATGATTTTACTGAGTGTAAGTTGAGAATCCATAGCAAATTTCATCTTATAACTTTTTTTTTTTTTTCCTGACAGATTTCTACATTCTTCTCAGGACAGAAGGTAGTTTGTTCATGTGCTTTTGGTAGTGTAAATATCCTCATAGAATTCGGGCCTCTATGATTAAGAACAGTCAGATGTACAGGTGGTTTATAAAGAGGCACGTGGCCTGAAAAGATAAATCTGATGCTTAACCATTTAAACAAAGGATAGGCAAGGGATGTTGCTGGCACTAAAGGGACATTTAAGCAAGCAATCAGAGATGCACTGACTAGGAGCGGAAATCAATGAAGTTCAAACTAAAAGCTAGTCATACATTAAAAAAAAAAAACAAAACCCAAACCAAAAACTGAAACAACCCAACCCCCAAAAAAGGTAGGTATCTAGTGAAAGAGATTACCATGCACTGTGGTGAAAGATCCAGCACAAGAAGTCTTGAGGTCAATATCAGATGTGTGCTCTAGCTTGGCCACAGCTAACTTGGCTCAATTCAGAAACTGTTAGGTGAACATCTAGGGTCTCCCTTAAGGTAGAGTCCAAATAGATGCTTGAAAAGGTCCCTTCTGGGTTTAAAAATCTGCAAAAACCTGTGTGGAAAAAGGAAAAATTATCAAAGGAAAGGCTTATCCTAAATACCAAAAGAAATTCAGCAAGACAACTGTTAGTGCTACTGAATCTGATGACTTCTTGTCTGGACATTGTGCCTCAGGGCTCAACTTCATGCCAGACATCAGATGCTTTGCCTAGCAGAACAGTGGAATCCGAGAAGAGACTTGCTGAAAATCATGTCCTATTTCCCAGCAAGGAAATCTTCCTTAATGTGGTGGATAATGCTAAACAATTTTGAAGAGCCTTGTACAAAAACTGCAGTGAAAACAACCATTGTGGCTGGTTGGAGCTAGAACAATTGCCAGTATCTCTATCAGAAGAATGTATGTACTTGATTCTGTGGAAAATGTGCCCAAAGATGAATTTAAGGCATTAAAAGATCTAAAATGTCCCCTATAACACAAAGCATTTGCATTAGGATAGTAGTTGGAAGCATGTGCATTAGGATTAGCATTTCCAGACAGGAAAAAAGTCAGAAGCACTCTGACTTGGCTGGAACAGAGAGGTTGGAAATAAAAGTGATTTGCTTGAGAGGAAGGCTGAAGGTGTCCCTTACTTCATGTTTTCACCAGATCAGTCTTTGTGGTCCCCAAGGCCCCACCTCCTTCAATCTTATTCCTGTACAAGAAATGTTGGCTTGCTCTCTCCACATCTACTGTGCATGATCTTGAATGTCCTTCTGGGCTTCAGCTGCCTCTGGGCTCATTACTGACATCCCAAGGAGAAGGGATAGTTAGGTGTGCAGGCTCCATGTAGTGCTTTGCCTAGATTAGCAACAACAGCAGCAGCTTGCAGGGGGGCCGAGGGTCCTGTCCCCACCTCGTAGCACTGGGAAGGAAGGGTGGAACTTACACTAGATTAGCTCAGCTCAAGTCCTGTGGACTTGCAGTCCAGCCGTGGTTGGAGCACAGCTTCTGGGTTTGTCTTCAGTAGAAATTCTGCCTGTGTTTCCCCAAGATAGCTTTGTAATGGGCACTGAAGTAGGATCAATGGGGAGAGCCCTTAAAAATGTGCATTCACAGTTCAAGTTAAAAGAGCAGTTTAAAGCAATCTATTTACTTTATAACAGGTTTGTTTGTTTGTTGTTTTTTTTCAAGAAGATTCCTGGCTTTCCTTACTTGCAGAGCTCTCAGGTTTCATAGCTCTTCTGGCAAAGACACTTGCAAAATCAAAATCTTAGGGTGTAATAATTCACCCGGCAAAATAATAGAACCATTTTCATTCTGTGAGGTAAACCAAGAATTGACTTATTAAATAATTATTATTTTGCATTTTACATCTTATTCATGCTGATTTTAGGAAGGGTTTAGCAAGGACTTACTAAGTATGTGTCATTTAAAAAATGGTGCATGATAAAAATCACAGTTCTTAAAAAGATTCATATTGGACATCTGACAATGAAGATAAAAATGTGTTATGTCTCAACTGTTATAGGTTGAGGTTATGACTTCTTTTTCTATTTTATTTTTTTTTAAGTAAAACACTATGTCATAAGCTTGTAAAGCAGTTATGAAGTTCTTAAAATCTGAATTAGCATTTCCCATCTACCTATCTTTCTTTTAAGCTTTTAACCTTTGTAGATATAAGACTAATATCTTTGGAAGCAGCTTTTTATTTAAGCTTTATTTATATCTGTCAGTGGGAGGTGCTTGGAAAACATTGGGAGAATGCTGCTCTGTCATGCAGCAACTGGGAATTTACATTACAAATGGTAAAAATAGTGCAAGGATCAGTTCCTTCACATGCTGAATCTTCATTTCTGATTTTCAAAGTCTTCTCCTATGTGGGTATATTTCTATACATATATAACTATATATATGTATATGTGATTGGAGCTCTTTTTGGTTTATATCTTGCCTCGTTACATTCAGTGTAGCTTTATGCTAATATGTACATTTATAATACTTAAAGACAAAGCAGAAAACGAGGAGGAGATAATTTAGGCTTTACAAGGATAGGAGAAAGGAGGAAAGACATGCTCATGTGTTGGAAGAAAAGCTTGTGCCGTCTTTTTAAATCTGTCTTTAGGCAGTTTTAACTTATATGACCAGCATTTGCCATGCAGATCCATACTTCTGACCCTGGCAACAGTATGGAGGTCAGATAGCCATCCAAGTGCAGTGCCAAAGGCACAAACAAAAGTTTTTTTTTTCGTCTCTGTCCATCTGTGGGTTTTTCCCTTATCCTACATTTTTATGGGGCATATGACAAATTCCATTGCATTACTAGCTGTAGTTCAAGGTAATGGACCAAGGAATTTAACATAATTCTTCATATGCAATGAAACTGTCCATCTGATTATTCCTTGTCCAAAAACACAGCTACTGGCTGGATGTATTTGGTCTGCTTTTATTTGGAGTGGCAGATGATAATTCTTTGCCATACCAGAACACTAGGAACAGCATTTTGCCCTGGTTGGGTTTTTGCAGTACGTGGGCTGGCGTAGGCTTAGGCAGGCTAAAATCTTTTGATTTGGGGATAATCTTATGTTATCCTGTTGGGGCTTGAATGTTCCCTTCTCACTGGAAAAATGTTAACGTAGAGCCTCCTGATAAATAAGCACTCCAAAGAGTTCAACTTGTGTTAAAACTGATGCTTGCTATTTCCATGCAAACAAAAGCCACTGATAGTGCAAGGATTGCAGAAACAAAGTTCCTCTGTCCTTTATGAAAAGATTTCCCATCCCCCCCACCCCCTAATCTTTTAAGTTCTGTTCTGTTCTGCAAGTTTATCACTATTCAAATTAGGTCTAGGGACACAGGCTTGTAGTTTTTCTCTGTTCTTTTTGTTTGTTTGTTTGTTTGTTTGTTTTTTAAATGCATGTTAGTGTTGCAGCATTGAACATGCTACCCTGCTGGTGTTTTGGGATGGAAAGAAGAAGATTTGTAGTGGAGAAAATAGAATAGAGCCTTAAAAGTTTGGCTTTAAAAAATGGAGCCAGCAGTTTGACAGATTGTTCAGTAAATGTTCATTTTATTGAGAATTATAAAAAAGGTGCTTAACGCTTCTGTGCCATTAATATAATACATTAAAAGGTTACTGTCAAGATTAGTGTTTCAGCTCTGAAAATTGACTGTAAGGTTTATGGGCAGCACTGTTCATAGTCTGCTTGGAAGATGAGGTATCTTCTACTTGCCACTTGACAAAACCTTTAAGTTGTTATAAGGCTTTACAGTGAAAACTTGATAAATAGTAAAATGTAAGTAAAATCTCATTTGAAAAGCAGGAAAATAGTTGCTGTCTGTCTTATAGCCAGACTTAGCAAATGCGGGTTTGAATGTAAAACAGTTGTGAAAATAGCCAGTGTCAAACTAGTGCAAAATTAAACTTGTGGGGTGTTCTGTTTTCAGTGTCTGTTATTGTTGAAGTACTCCATTTCAAAAGCATGCATTCCTTCCTACAGAAAAAAAATCAGATTCCTTAGTTGAAATTAATTAGCATTCAGAAACCAGATAGCATGTTTTTGGGTATTCATGAGATCTCTGTTTGAAAAAATGTTTTTAACTTGTAGAAATGTGTTGCAACACACAGATGGGAAGAAAAAGGAAAAAAAAAAAATCTCTTTAGCAAGCACTGTGTGTAAAAGGAATATTACATTTTGCACGCTCCTGATTACCCTGTGTAAACAGTTTTTGACATCTGTCTTTATAGTTTTCGAGGAGAGGAAGACTTTGTTAAAAGAACCGTTTTTATACAGCAGTCACCATTTCAGTCTTGCTTTACCTGTATTATGAAAGCAGATGGTCTGCATGTCTTTTGAATATTTATAACTATCAAAAACAATCTCTTGCTATTCACCCTTAGGCTTATGAGATGTCAGGACTGTTCTGGTTGAAAAAAAAATCATCTTGGGTGTTTACAGAAAGAGGATTACATTAAGCTGAAATGACTATACATTTTCCAGTTTAATATTTGTCCATCAGCTGTTTAATCGTATTTAGATAATTGTGTAAATAAGTTGTTGCAGCCCTTGCCCCTTCCAGTGAGCAGGATTGAAGCTTTAAACACCAATGAATGAGTTGCAAAAAAGCTTGGATTTTTTTTATTCATAGTTAAAAAACCTGGAAGGCCTAAGTAAGTTTTGGTTACAATGCTCCATTTAAGGGAAATTTTTCATTTGCAAAGGAATCCCCGATATCTAATTCAGCCAAGTTGTTTTAGGAAGCTGCTGTGTCTGTTACTCTCTGCTAAGTCTGCTTCCATGTATTTGTTCTGTGTAAATACTGCAGCCCAGCTACCCCTTCATGAGGCATGAAAACAACCTCATTCTGCCCATATAAAAATAATTTTAAGGTTATTTAGGGGAAGTTTTGGGACTGTGGGGGTTAAAAGCTTTTTTGACTGGAAGCTGAGCAATCACTGATAACAGATTTTGCTGTGGTTGGTTGATTTGGCAGAAAAGCATGAACAGTTTTGGTTTAGATGATTGAATTAACCTGATTAACATTGTTTTTGTTGTTTTGCAAAAAGGACAACAGTATACTTTTAGTGATGCTTGAACAATACTTCACCTGGTTGGAGAGCAGTGTTAGAGGCAATGATTCAGAAATGCCTCCCTTGTAGCACCTGCATCAGTGGCTGCAGCAACCAGCCAGTACAAAAGGCTCGGGTTCTTCCCTGGTCTTGCAGGATGCGCCTTGCTTTAGGTTCTGGCACGATACAAAAGATGCCTGATGCTACCATTTCATTGGGTTTTATTTGATGGGCATATGAAAAGAGTTCTTGCTGAGATTTAAGATACTTCCCCAGGGAGCTCATGAACTTCTTAGAGAAATGGTGGTGTCTGTTTTTCAAATCTCTGGTATTTAATCTTCCTAAGAGAATGGGATTTGGTTCAAACTACTCTTGGGTGAACCTCAGCTGAACTTGAGAACTAATTCTACCCCTACCTCCACACAGTTGTTGGATGCCTAATTATAATTAACTTATTTGGCTAAAAAAAGAGCACTTGGGCTGCAGCAGATGGTATCATTCCAGAATAGTGGGATTTCTGTGAAGGTGGCACCATTTCAGATGAAATCTCATGATCCTCAGAGCAGGACTGCAAGTGATGTGATTGGGGGACATGAGGGATGGAGAGAGGGGAAAGAGCAAAAATTGCTCTTGAAGTCTCACAACTTAATTTTCCAAGAATGAACTTCTAGGACACATATTAAGACCGCAGATCTGTGACCAGTTTTTGCATTCTAACAATTTTCTTTGCAACGTGAAAAAGAAATCAGATTGAGTGATAATGTAATATATTTTAATATTTGTATGATATATTTATATTCATCATCCTTGTACGTGGAAAGCATCTGCCTCTGTGCCTCACAGATAAGGAATGCCTATGTGCAGTACTACCTGATTATGATGGGCTTCAGATACAGTCATTTTCATTCTGATTATTGTTAAGTATAGGCCAAGACATGGGGAACTCCTCACCTGTTAACGACCTGGTAAATAAGAATAACTTAAGTATGCCTCCAGTCTAGATTGTGGATCTCTGACAACCACTGACTCATAGAGTTAGCCGTCACTTTTAGGCCCTAATCATAGTGGCCATTCATATATGGAGATGGCCGTTAAAATATATAGGAATTCTACAGCAATAGGAATTATAGAGGAATTTCCATAGCAAAGTGCACCTCTCTGCACTGACGTGACTGCAGGTTTGATCACAATAAATAAAGCATAGAAACAATGAAATGCAATGTTATCGACTTATTTTGAGTTAACAAGGTAGTTATATTTTATCCGGCTTGTAAAATTTTGCCTTCAGTGAATTAGTAAATAAATCATTGATTCCTCTTGATGAGGATTCTTAGCGTAGGTAATATCACTTGAATGTTTGCATGAAGTGTTCTTGAAGAAAAAGCAGGATAATTTTAATTTTAAAATCTGTTGGTAATGTCTGGGAGTTTGTTTTGTTGTTTGGGTTTTTTTACCTACTTCGAAGAGCTGGAGTAAAATCCCAGTATTAGCTACTAGAGCCTGAAATTCACATTGTGTCTAAGAAGGTAAACTTCCTAGCAGTGTTGTTTAAACAGACCACTCTCCTGTTTGCTTCTAAAATAAAGTCACTGTGTTAAATTGATACCTGAAGGAGCAGAGGATGTCACAAACTGCCATGTCATTGGCATATCGTCGCTGTAAATGACATGTTTGTTAGACAGACATCTTCATCAACAATAGGTAGTTTACTAAAATTATTACTAATGTACACATTTTCATACTTACTGAAGTTACTTGGGTAGAAGACACCTGAAAAGGGCAAAGTAAAATGTGAGAAAACCACCTTGTAGTCTAAATGACAGCTAGAAAATACACAAAAGCCAGTGTGGGATGGTGGCCCATTACATGTGCAGTTCCCCATTCTGCACTTGCGTGCATGTACAGTACCTGCATCCATATAATTTACTAGTTCAGGTCCAAAGGACTTTTAAAATCATGCCTTATGTATCATGTGGCCACATTTGAAATGGTTTAATCTGTAAAAGAGCTTAAACAATAATTTTCTAAGTATTAGGCATTAATGATACTGCTATTATATTGGAAATTGAAATTGGGTTCAGCTGAGCTTGGTTCAGGTCATTCAGACTAGAGTTGCAGTAGTCTATTAAGATTTCATTCTCCTTTTATACCACTGACAAAAGGCTTCTAGCTAATTTCAGAAATGCCACATTAATATCAAGGAATGGTAAGAATTTTGGTGATTCAGAGAGACATGAAAATAACTACCTGGTGAGTAGAGGGTATCCACATTTGGCATAAATAATACTTCCTTGCTCTAGCAGTTCTGAGCCTCTGCAAATAGCTTGTTACTGAGTAATCTGATAGAAAATGGTTATAATGAACTTCACTAAGATCAATAATCAAGGTACTTTTACTCAGAAGCTGAACTAGCCTTATAAAAGAAGACATAGTAATGTTTATGGCATTTTTACTCCAAACTCTTCTTTCCAGTGGTTATTGCAGTTTGTGTAACAATGGGTTGACGCTGTACATTGATTTAATGATGGCACAAATACAGCTAAATGTTACATGCTGAATAGCAAGGAAACATAATAATCAGGGCTTTGTCTTCTTCTGTCATTCTTTCCTCAGTATGCTGGACAATTCCTGTAGTTAAGCTAAAAGTAACTACTTTCCACATAGAAATCTGAAGGGTGGCAAAGTTCAGTCTATTGAAATTACATTTGCTAATTTTGTTGTTCATACATCTTCTAGGGAGTATAATTTTCAAGTTGGAGCATTATCTCATTTTGCAAGGCTTAGCCTTAATTGATTTTGTAAAAGAATGTACTGGAACGGAAAGTTTTATGCATTGTAAATTCCACTATTTTAAAATTGGTCAAAACTGAGCAGAAGGTAAATTTCTCACTCTAGCTATCTGATATCTCGAGAACCTTTGAGAAAAAATAATCTCTTATCAGCCTTTGGTCTATTTTACAGCTAATACTTAGTTACAGAATTAGACATGACAATAAGAGCTTTTCATAAGCCTGTTTCTTCTGTAAATCACTCAAAATACCCTGTTTAGGAAAAGCAAGTCTGGGTTTGTTTTGGGTTGTTACATACATATTTTATTCTATTTTACAACTCCTTTTAATCCTGCTAATAGGTCATTCATATAAACTTTCATCCTGTGATTTTCTGGTGACTGCTCTGTGATGAGAGGCACAAAGGGAACGGGCATGGTTAACTTGCAGCACGGGCATGGTTAACTTGCAGCATTGCTTGCATTTTCAGAGTCAGTGTAGGATTTGTATGCCTGTAAACCCATGTGGGTGCATGAAGGGTAAATCAAATTTAAAACCAGAAATAGCATGAACAAAATGCACTTTTGGTCAGCATCTTCTGTCCAAAGCCTATTGCATTGCCTTATGTTTCTTAATAACTTTTTTCTTCCCTATGTACATCTGCTTTTTTTTCTCTCATTTACAACATAGTTTGGTTTGGTTTTATACTCAATGATTTTTTTTTTCTTTTTAAAGGCTTTGGACAGTGGGATTAAAAATGCAATATAGTTCTCAAATCCTAAAAATGTGATGGTCTCAACAATTGAATTATTTTGTGCTTTGACTTGTACTGCTCTGTATTACAGGATTTTTTTCTTTCTTCTCCCCTTTTCACACAGAGTATGATTTCTTCCATTGTGAACAGCACTTACTATGCAAATGTCTCGGCAGCAAAATGTCAGGAATTTGGAAGGTGGTATAAACATTTCAAGAAGGCAAAAGATATGATGGGTAAGCAAAAAAAAAAAAAAATTTTTTAAAAAATTGCCATGATGGTGGATACATACCATTATGTGTCACATTGAGGTCTGTCACAGTCATGTAAGAAGCCAGGTCCCTTCATGATAAGTTTAGGATGCTTTTGATGAGTAGATGTAGAAAGTACGTATATAGTGAAAGAATTCATTTAAATAAATATTTGCTATTGAAACAGCCAAACTGACTTGGGTTGTCAGAGATGTAAAGCTGTCATTCTGTAAATCAAGAGATCTTCTACCACCCAGAATAATTGTTTAAAAAACCTGTTCCTGGAACTGTGATGGACTGATTTTTTAAATGTATGTGGTTTTTTTCCCTTTCTCTGGCTAATGTATATTTAAAGAAATAGGCTTCTGTAACTATCGCTACCTTCCAACAAGAATGCTATAATTTTTTAAATATATTTTAAAAAATAGTTGTTGTGACAATTGTTTGCTTGTTGTAGTTAAGTACAAGTAAATTGCTGGAGAAAAAACAACATCCATCAGTGGAACATAGTAATTCTGTAATAACTTTTATCGTTCTGTATTGTCCATTTTAAAAACAATTTCTTAAACCTGTTAACATAGTTTTGTATATCTTATGCCAGAAGATTTCTGTGTAGTTTTCAACAAAATTAAGAAATGGGACCTCAGTTTGGATTGCATTTTGAGTTTGACTTTTCAGTATTTGAAGCAAAATCATTCTTCTACCAAAACTGGTTCCTTGCCTTTTATAGCTTAAGGCTCTAATGAAGACAATGCATCACTTTTGTGATAATTGCTTGAATTACTATTCCAAATGAATGGCCCACTTGGGTTGATCTCTTTCTGCTAGTGAAGGCAGCTTCTTTCATTTATCTACTTTGTACCTTCCATGCAACACCAAACCCTTCTTCTGAGACCACCGAAGTTGGTGGTAAGACTACACTTGACTCCAGGTGGTCCGTGTGTGAGGCAGCAGGACACCTGCATAGGAGGGTAACCTTTCCGCAGCATCCTCTCCCACTTCCATCCCAGCAGTGCTTCTGCATAGGGCAACCCTGTGACATTTTCCTTACATGACCTGCTGAGACCATTCATTAACTGGGGACAATGAAGCCAGTAGATAGGAAACGTGTGTGTGCGTGTTCCTGTGTACCCTAATACTGGTGAGAGAGGCAGTGCTCCCCCCAAGACCACACACGTGAGGAGCAGCGGGTGCTCTGCAGCGAGACTGATCCAGGCTATGGACATCAGACCTCTCTGCAGCACAACCATCTTGCTTTATATTTTTTAAATTTCTGCCCATGATAGGACAGAGGGGGAAGGCAGCACTGTGGGGGGGAATCCAGGTGTCAATTTTTAATTCTAGCTCTCATCCCTGCAGAGGAAAGGATGGTCTTTCACTGAATCGCTGTTAGTGAAGATCCTAATTACTGTGAAGAGTTCAGACACTGCCTTTTTAAACAAAAGTCTGCTCTACTAGTACAAGAAAAAAACTGCTACAACACTTTTGTGAAGATGCTAGAGTTTTGGTTTTTAAAAAGTGCATATTTTCTTAAGGCTATTTCCAGACCAGCACTGCAAAAGCTCTAGAGCTGAGATTGTTTAATATGACAAAGTGACATATGTTGATAAAAAGGAGAATCCTTTACATCAGCCTACAGTTATTTTATATTGTCTTATGCAGAAGAGGAGAGCTAGAAGAACTCTTATAGTTTAAAAAACGGTGTTGTTAATTAAAAAGGAGGGTGTGTCAAGGCAGATGAGTTAATAGGAGAAAAAATTCAGCCATGTTGCAAGTCACTGAAAAAAACCCATGCATACATGGTTGCAAGATAAAGCAGCCCATCTGGGTAATTTACATAAATTATACTAGTTCCTAGCAGTCCCATACAACTGATACAGCATCTAGAAATTAGCAGAGGGTCCACACCCCACCCTGCTTGTTACAGATTTCCGGTAGCTGGGAACTGCAGATGTTGTGGTAGGGACACCACAGGAGGAACAAAACCAATCACCTGGGACTTCTCCCTCTCTGGCCAGGGTGTGCTTTTCTGTAGCAGCCCTCCTTATCCTTTGCTCCTATGCACTTACCATTTCACCTGCATCTTCAGCAACTGCAGCGCAGAGTGCTGTCTCTTGTCTTTGCCCCACTCCCTCGTTGCTTACAGCCTGGACTGAAGTCCCCTGCCTCCATTGCTGTGGGGCCATGCTCTGCAGCTGCACAATTGCAGCTTAGATGCATTGCACCTTTGCTCCTTTGCCAGACATGGTTTCCAGCATGTGGCTTTGCCTCTGATCTTCTCCTGGTTCCTCCAAGGGCCTAGTGATACTGATGGGCAGTTAGTTGGATTTTCTGGTTTTGTTTTTTTTTTTTTATAATATTCATAACACCAATATTTATAGGTAAATCTGAAGGCAAATAGCCACAACAGTGATGTTATGGGCCTGCTAATCTAGGCTGGAGTAAGCTTGAACTTGAATGCACCATTTTATATTGTTTATTTTTATTAGCACATCTTGCGAAGAGCATGAGGTTTGTGATTATCAGACTTATGTTGGCTTTTTTCAATGTTTCTTTTCCACTGTAGTTGAGATGGATAGCCTTTCTGAACTATCCCAGCAAGGTGCCAACCATGTCAACTTCGGTCAGCAGCCAGTCCCAGGGAGCACAGCCGAACAGCCTCCATCCCCTGTTCAGCTATCTCATGGTAGTCAACCATCAGTTCGGACCCCGCTTCCAAACCTGCACCCTGGACTTGTATCTACTCCCATTAGCCCTCAGTTGGTAAATCAGCAGCTGGTAATGGCCCAGTTGCTGAACCAGCAGTATGCAGTGAACAGACTTCTAGCCCAGCAGTCCTTAAACCAACAGTACTTGAACCACCCTCCTCCTGTCAGTAGATCCATGAACAAGCCGTTGGAGCAGCAGGTCTCAACAAACACAGAGGTGTCTTCCGAAATCTACCAGTGGGTCCGTGATGAACTGAAAAGAGCAGGAATCTCACAGGCAGTATTTGCACGTGTGGCTTTTAACCGAACTCAGGTCAGTCATCCTTTTTTCTTATGTTTTTTTAAATCTGAGTGTTCCTTCTTTCTCTTAAGTAATTTTCACTTTTTAAGTCTGTCTCCTCATTTCTGCCTTGTCACTTAGTTCCTGTGAAGGAGCCACACTTCCTTGCAGGACCAGTGTCCATGTTGATGCAGTACAGAAATCTTCACTGGTTGGTTTGTAGAAATGCCCGCTGTTCTGACAGACACTTTGATTCCTCTCCAGCTGTGATGGTTTGTGAATAGCTGAATCTTCCCTAGAAAGGAAATGAATGGCTCCATGCAGAACCATTCACAGTCACCCAACAGATTGCCTTTTGTATTGGAAAAGTACACCCATATTGGCCACATGCATGCACTGAACAACCTGTCTTCTTTAACAGGTGTACCAGAGATGATCTTTTATGGTTTGCATTGATTTTTATTGTCATCCAGTCTTTCAGGCTTATGAAAAGATTAAAAAAGAAAAGCTTTATTCTTAGATCATATACTCTTTTCATGTATTTTTCTAGTTTGTTGAAAAAACAGTAGTTGCAGAGATTGCTGATGTCCAAGTCAGAACATATACGTATGCTTTCCAATGCAGAAAAAGCTAGCCCTAGCAAAGCTGATAAGTAACACTAAAATGTGTTATTTTTTACACCTGTTTTAGAAGCTAACCCTGTTATAATTTATTCTGGTCTATGAATTTAACTTGATGCCATGTTGCGTGGAATTTAATCATGCAGAAATTATGGAAGAAATGTCAGTATATCCAATGTAAATAATAAGATTTCAAAATTTTAGAAGTCTGTTTTAACAGAAAATAAAATGGGATTTTTTTTTTTTTTTTTAATAGGAAATATTTAAAAAAGAAGTAGGTAAATTTGGTCTGGATTCCACATTTGTAAATTTAAGGAATGAGTCTTTGTCCATTGTAGGATATAGTAAAAAGAAAAAATAATCATAATAATTTGGGCTTCTCTTGAAGTGTTGATGTTTCTTCCTGCATAACTTAGAGGATAAAAATTCTGTTTCAAATGCAGAGGAACCAGGTTGGAATCAGCATGCCATTTGTAATTATTCTCAATTATTAGTGACTTAAAAATTTTTACATCCTCCTTTAGGTAAAATAAAGGAGAGTCATGGTGTGAATTCTCTGTAGAGCTCTGTGTGTGTGTGTGTGTGTGTGTCTTTACCCTTAAGAGCAATGAAGATTTTCAAGATCTGGGTGTCACACCAAATTTCATGGGATACATGAACTTATGCAGGAATTACATAATGTAAGTTAGGTCCAGGAAAGTGTCAGTTGTTATAGATACAAGTAAGTGACATAGAGTTTGGTTTAATACAACATTTAATATTTTAACTGTTGATACTATAAAGTATTGAAGTAATAATAGTGGCTTCAAGTTACAGTGGTTTGCAGCTGCCATCTTACTTGGACAAAAAGCCAAGCAAACATTTGGGAAAACAATTAGTTTATTATGTATTTATTTATTTCTCAGACTTGGCCTAAAAGGAGCTTGTTTTTTTGTCAACTTTCTCCTCCCTTCAAAGTCATTTGTTAGGTTTTTGTCAGCTAGTTTTGCATAAAGCTTTTGGAATATTGTATGTGCATGAGCAGCATTTGTGGGCATTGAACTTATATGACCTAGTATGAGAAAATGCTCTTGAGATGCGATGAATGCAACTGCAGAACCAGGTTTCTAGTGCAAATACTGATTCCTGATTCCTATATATTTTTTCTTACTGGAAATGCTACTAAATATTTGTTTCATTCAGTTTTTCCACAGAAGTTGTGGCTAACCAGCTTGGTAAAATGTGTTCAGAGTGACCCAAAACTGTGAGGAAACCCCAAAATGAACGTTGAAAACAAATTCTGTAAAGAGATAGGAAATATATATGTAACATATTTTGCAATTTTCAAACAAATTTACTTGAAAGAACACAGACTATTATCACTATATCCTACAAATTGTGTTAGCTAATCAAACTAGTATTTGCATTTAGCTACTATTTGTAACGTATTGTAGCAACCATAGGGAACAGAAAGAAAAAATACTAGGAGCCTAGACAATATTAACTTCAATGTTGCCAAGAAATACCTCAGCATACTTTTCATATGAAGTATGAAGGAAGCCCTGCTGAAATCCACTGGAGCTTGTTGTTAGGTGCATTCCACCTTTGCAAAACTGAAAATTGTTAGTTTTACCCCCAGTAACAGCTAATGCCCAAGTATAAACATAGGTAGAGATAACTGTGATTCTTATATGAAAACATTCAGATTTGTTCTGCTTGCTGTACTTTGGAATTCATCACTGTTTAATCAAGGATACATCACATTTAACTAAAAGTAGGGCAGCACTTTAATACCTGATGCTATTTAGAAGTTATTTTATGATACTAATGTAATATCTTTCTTTTTTTCTTTTTTTTTTTTTTTTTCTACAGCAAGTGTAAATGCTTGTTTAAATTCATATACTGTTTTCTGAGATAAAAAGCTAACTCAGGCTTACCACTGACATTTTTGAAACTGTCATAAGCATATTTGAGCTGTGTCCAGGGACCATATCATGCCATCAGTTTCTAAAGGCAGATCTCACTGAAATCGGTTAGGAGTTCTGCATAAAAAAAACCCTGATATTGAGATACGGTCTCAGATGAGGGAAGAGATTTGCTGTCACTGTAAAAGTTAAGGAAGGAAGTGAACTATAAACTAAGAAAAATTTAGCTTAATCATTTGGCAATAAAAATGGACTTTGGTGGAATTGGCTGACAATGTTGGCATCTCTTGTTTTACAGACTTGTGCTCTACAATATGAATACAGAATTTAGTGGCATTTTTAGGTGAGAAGGGTGCATTCTACCAGCTTAGTGTGGTGAAAATGTGTCGTGCTGAGGAATGTGCCTTTCAAACTTTAATCAAAGAGGAGTCCAGATAGCTATACATTGAATGAAAATTAACATCTATACAGGTGCAGTGGAACAATTTCTGTAGGCAGAAGAAGTGATTTTCGAGGGTGGAGCACCTCTCCCAATAAGAAATTTTATAGTGGTCCTTCTAGGAAGGCTTCAGAGTGCAGTGGGATCTGAAATGTTAGTTGTCCTTCAACAGTTACAATTCCAGCTCACTGACTGAAAAATAAACAGATTGAATCCTGTCAGCCTGTCTTTGTAGTGCACCAGCTAGAAGTTTGTTGAGTCAGGATTTGTGGTAGCAGATCTGAGATTTACCTCAAGCGTGGCTACCTAATGAATCTACTGGCCTCTCTGGTGGCTAGGGTAATTTTGGTAAATGGAGCTGCTTATGTTTCAGCTGCCGTTTGACCAAATTAATAAGCATGATGTTTTCTCCAGCTGATGTCAGTGTGCTGTGCAGACACATCCAATCTCTTGAAAGAGTGAGTTCAGTATTTCCCTGCACTTTGCTGATCAGAAAATGGCATTTGTGATCAGCTCGCTGGCCTGGGTGGCACGGAGCAGCTGGGGAGTGAAGGTGCTGATGCACTGAGGCAGCCTCGCGAAGAGCGGTGCCCCGTGCGAGCCTCTGCTGCAGTCTCCCATCAGCAGAGAGGCTCAGCCTGCCCCTGCAAATTTGCAGTTAACCTGGGAGGCTCTTTACTTTTTTCTGTTCTTCTTGAGAGAGCTGGAGCAGAGCACTGACACTTGTTTAGCTGAACCACCTTTGGAACTTTAAACAAACAAACTCCTTTACGTTTCTGTCCTATGTTTGTCAGTGTAAACATGAGTCAGGAAACAGAAAGCTTGGGTTCCCACAAGCAAGTCTGACTTCTGACTTGAAGGTGTATCTTAACCTGGTGCACGTCAGGGTAATGTGTACATACTGCACGAGCAAAGAATTGTGTTAGTCATGGTTGTGGTTGGAACTGTGACTCGGGGCTGCCAGTCTCTGTGTGCACTTTCAGCTGTAATGTTTGCTGCATGAACTCACGTGCTGCTATATGGAGGTGACCTCTTGACTTCATCTTCATGAAAGGAGGGGGAGTGCTTTTTGGTGCTTTTGCCATGTCTGACTATTGTCGTTTTTCTTCTACTCACCAGTGACCACCAGTTTATAATCTCAAGGTTTTTGAGTACTTCTCAGTGTTTCTGCCAGATACTTTTTCTCTCCCCTTGCTTTTGACTTCACCCCCATGCTTGTTTAAAATGTTAGCTGCCAGGATACATTGACTTTTCTCATATGTGAAAACTTCTGTGTAGTTAGGACTATGCTTATGCTAATTCTGAGCAATTGCTATTTCTGAGGAGAACACGGATGCAGTAAATGGCTCTGTGTAATTTTAAAACAAAATCTAAGTTTACACAAACCACCTTCTCAGGCACTTTTTTTTTTTCCTTCCACTTTGTCTTTGGCACACTTTATTTTCCAGTAAAATGAAAAATGAAGATGGGTTATTCAAAATTGATAACAGTAATGGACCATCATGTAATGTTTTATTGAATTTGAGTTCTGTAAATTATGTGGTAGAGAGAAATTTGCCTGCTTAAGTATAACAGAAATTGCCACTGTATTCATATAATTCTTAGTACTGTAATTTAAGAAAAAGCACACTATCCATATCACTATTGAATAAAAGGTAAAAAGGTGCTATTAAACTATCATGACAGCTCTCCTCTTGCTACTAAGCGACACAGATAAATGTGTCTGCTTATAACTTACTTGGCAGGAATCCAAGCTTGTGGGTGGAGCTTATGAATAATCTTCCACCTGGACATGGGATGGGAGCACCCTGCAACAGAAAGAGATAGCGTTCAGGGATGTGCTGAGTGTGGGGGGGGCGGGAAGAATTTGAGCAAATTGCATTTTTCTTATGGGAGCTTTGAAGTTCTATCAGGCTGATAAAATCTATTTGAATCAGTGATTACATTCAAAGAGAAGACAAACTGAGAGCCAGACAGGCAGTGTTTTTGTTCATATTGGCAGACACTTTCGTTTATCTCCATTTTTAAAGAATTCATAATTAGCTTTTGAAAGCCCCGGTAGTATTTACTGAAAATTTTTGTGCAATTAGTAACGAATTATACTTGTAATGACACGTAAACTTTCTTTTTTTTTTTTTTTTCCAGTGGAACCTGGTAATATTTTAGGAAAATATATTTCTACTGCAAAAAGAATGCAAGGGAGGAACAGTGAGCAGGACTCTGAGCTTAACAGTGTTTATAATCTCTATGAAAAAACAGCATTTAGTTTTTATGCAACCTGAGGTACAGTATTAGGAGATCATACCAAGACTTTTGTCCTTGTACCTTGGAAAACCAGCCCAAGCCTGGTGGAATAAGCAGTAAATCTCTGCACAAGGCAGGATGTGAGAGCTGATGTTTTCTTTCTAGGATTTTCCCCTTTAACATCTTGTCTAAATCTTCATCTGAAGTTTTGTGCTTAGTTGAAGCAGTAGCAATGAAGTAATATTTGAAGCAGGCAAACTGTATTGTGTTTGCATGCACCTGGTACTACACCTTATTTTTCATGTTATTTCCCCACATATTCTGACCTTTAAGTTCAAAGCTCCTAGAAGCAAACGCCTCCTCCATGCTTTCTCCTTGCTCTCTCATCTTCCCTCCTTTCTCTGCATCTGTGTCCTCTGCTCTGCTCCTGGCTCATGCAAAGAGTCATGGCAGTGATGGGGGAAGGAGAGGGGAATATGAATACTTAATGACATTTCTAATCACCAAGAGGTGTCCTGCAGCAATGGTTATACTGACAAATGCAGGAAAAATACAAAACCCAATTTTCTTTGTTTACTTATTTCACTGAGGGGGGTGGAAATCATACAAGAAAAGCAACCTTTTCTGCATTTTTTAAGCTTTTGCCATCATGGGCAGCTAATATGAGCAAATATTTTTGAATATGGACTAAAGTAATTTCCAAGTACGTTTCCTGTGGCTGTTAGTAAGGAGTCTCCTCTCCTGCCAGTGATCAGTCCACTTGAGTTTAGCTTTTTTTGTTGTTCTTTTAGTCCTGGTGCGGTTGTTTTCAGCACAATATCATTCAGAAACCACATGTGTTTACACCTCCATCATACTTCCTGTGTTGCAGACAGCTTTGCCTTGTCTCCAGAGGACAAAATAATTTTTTGCTTTCTTGGAGAATGAGTTGTAACAGTAACTGGGCCACAGACAAACTATAGTAACTGTGAGTTTGATTACTTAGAAGTAGAAAAAAAATGGTAGATGATAATTTAGTTTCTGTATTTTCTAGTAAGCAAATCTATTATTAGACTAATAATTAAGAAAAATTTTAAAACTCATACTCCACCCGAGTGCCACTTTTGCCTGTAACTCATTTATTTACCTTCTTGATAGTTTCTGCCTGGATACCAGAAAAGAGAAAGGATCAAGACTAGGTTTTTTTTAATACTCCTTCAAATTATTTTTCTTGATTAGTACTGGAAAGACTGTTTGTGTTTTCCATCCCATTTCCCTCTTATGTTTGCAGGCACAGACAGGGCCATGAGAACCATGCTGTCCCCAGTGTAGTGGTTAACACCTCCATCGTCATCGCCCTTGAGAGATGGAGGGTAAGTGCAGAGCTCAGATCCGCACCAGATGGGCTCTGACTCTGCCTAAGCACAGCTACCTGAGGGCAGTGCCTTTGCAACAGCACCTTCATAGGGGACTTCGCCCGATAGGATAGGACCTTTGAGTGAGGTGACAACTTCCACAGGTTCTGTGAGCATCAGCCTTGCTGAGAAGCAAGATGAAATGATTACATAGGAAACCTGGTGTGGTCTGGACAAGCCACTGGTGGTATGCTATCATCTGCAGCCTGCCTATCTCCGTCTTGCTGCTATGGATGCCTTTTCCTTTCATTCCCAAGTGCTTGCTTTTATCTATCATTGCTGGACTCTTGACAGTGGTCAAAGGACAACAGTGGTAAATGGACTTAGGAAATGGGACCTGCACAGCAGGTGCTCAAATAGATAGCCCAGGCAAGGGACTAAGTGAGGATTAGGGATGTCCTTGGAAGGAGAGGATGGCAATGGGAGGAGGAGAAAGGTGATGGGGGGGGAGCAGCCAACATTGATTTTATTCACTTTTTGTTAAACTCCAGTATACAACTCTCAAAACAAAATATTGACTTGTAAAAAAATATGTACCTGAGCCAGTTAAGCAGTACTTCAGGAACATTGTGAGTTTATCATCTCAGATTAGTTGTGACATACCACTTCCTTTCAAAGACCTGTTTAAGTTGCTAGAAATGTGGAAAGCCACATTTTTAGGTTGGCTGTGCTTTTTGTCTGGGAAGCCTGAGAACATGCCAGTGCCATGCCTCTGGAATATCTGTATTTCACTTATTCTTAATGTCTTGCGATTGTCTGTCGACTATGAAAGATTTCATGGCAGGTTAAGCAAGTAAAAGGAAGGAGACCTATTAGGCAGATTCAGTTTATGGTTTATGTAAAACAGCTGCTTTAATAAAATTAAGGGTACAATTGAAGCGCTCTCCTCTGTTACTGAAAATGCCATTAATGCATTCCTGTGTGGACTGAACAGTGCATTTGCTGCTCCCGTTCTCAGCCCAGTGGAAAGAAGAGGACTAATAAGTGGTGGTTTTGCAGAGCTTGGTTTTACAGGCTCTCACCTCGCCTAATTCTTCAGTGTAATTTTTTCATCCCTCCCTACAGGGCTTGCTCTCAGAAATCCTCCGAAAGGAAGAAGATCCCAAGACTGCCTCGCAGTCCTTACTGGTAAACCTTCGGGCTATGCAGAACTTTTTGCAGCTGCCAGAAGCTGAACGAGATCGAATTTACCAGGACGAAAGGGAAAGGAGCTTGAACGCAGCCTCTGCAATGGGCCCTGCACCTCTCATAAGCACACCGCCTAGCCGGCCTCCACAAGTAAACCACTCTTTCTGTCTCTGAGATTTGCTCATTGTGTTTTCCCAATGTCCTGTTGATACATTTTATTAAGAAGAAAGCTTTTACTGTTGGGTTTTTTAAGTTCTCATAGAATCATTATTTGCAGTGCTATCACAAATTAAATTGAAGAAATATAATGGATGATGGTAGCAGTTTATTACTAGCTATTTTCTAGTTTTAAGATAAATTCTATCCTTTATGGCTTCTCCAGCTTTTTTTTTTTCTCATTTTATTGAGATCTGAGTTTTAATGGACCTGAAGATACTGGCTTTTAGCTGTCTCTCTCTCTCTTTTTTTTTTTTTTTTTCTATAATTCTCAGGTGTTTTTAATGTTAGAGGTTCAAAATAGGGATTGTGAATGATTTAGACCATGAACTGAGTGGCAGTGAAAGCAGAAGTATTGAGTACATTGTATTGCCTTAAAAACTATCTTCCAGAAAACAAACAGATAAAACTAAAGGGATGGGGGAAAGAAAACTCCATCCCAGAATGCTGGGCATGCTTTCACCAGGTTGGGCTACTGACAGCTGGATAACATACCAGACTTGCTACATCCATCACTCTGAAAGATTTGGATATGTTCATTAAACTTCATTCAGAATCTGTTCAAATGAAACTTCTATTGATTTCTGCAAAATCTAGCATGACTGTTGGTTTAATTCTCACAAAATTATCAAGTTTGATAGAGTGAGATCCAGACTTTTAATGGTATAGTCCTTGTGCCTATCAAGGAAATGTAGAATATGTGAGAAATACATGCGTAAGCCATAAGAACACACGGGATATCCAAAAGAAATGCATTGCTGTGGCTTAAGGTAGTACCTATGCAAGGACAAAACAAACTGATCTGCAGATATGTGGCAGTCATGCTGTATACACAGTCCAGATTTGCCCTACACAGCAAGGCTTTGAGATTGTGAGAATTTTGCGATGGTTAAGCATACAAACAGAGCAGTTTTTGCTAACCAGGCTTAGGCTTGTGCCTACGACTATGTTCCATACCCATTCTCAATGCTATAAATTCCTTAAGATTATTTTTCTAATTTTCCTGTAGCTAATGGATATACTAAGGACCACACTAAATGACTAAGAACAAAATTGTAGGAAAAGGGAGGACAGAAGATTACTTTGAATTTCTGCAGTACTTTTCACAAGGAGAGAAAAAAATATTTAGCGGAAAGAACAGACTGTGCTAATGATCCAATTTTGTTACCATTAACTGAGTCTAGACTCTGAAACCCACTAAAGATAGTGTCCAAGATAAAGTATGAAAATCTATTTACCTAGTAATGCTTTAGTGGGAAATAGTTACATATAGATAACTGTGTTTAAAATAACATTTGAGTTTAATATCTGTACCTGCTCCCACAGCCCATGTAATTCAGAACAAAGGCTAACCCTCCTTCTTAACTTACCTCTTTCTGCCAAGGTAATGTCTCACTCTGTCTCAAGTGGTCTTGGGCAATTTCACAGCTAAAGAACAGAGTTAATTACAGGACCTTCCAGAAGGATGTCAAATCAGAGGTAGTCCTTGTATCGGTTTTAATTCACACTTTAAATTGTATAAAATCCCTTGCAGCCAGAAAGAAAGTGAGACTTAGGGGTTTTCTTAACTAACAAAACATACTGTAAGTCCAGATTTAGGGGATCTGAGAGCAGGAATCTATCTGCCTCTACTGTGCTCTTGCTCATAATTACACTTCAATTTTTTTAGTGGGAGTCAGGAGTATGGTTAACCCAATTGCAACAGTTCAAAGCGGAAACAGCGTATGGTTTCGTTTTGATCCTTTTTCAAAAGGAGAACAGGTTAACAGGGAAACTTTTTAGACTAATACTTGAGGTCTACAGAACAAATGTCATTTTTCTAGTTGTTATATTATTCTCTGTCATTCAGCAAACCATATGCACTTTACCTAGTGGATGGACCAAGGATGTAGAAACCTCAGTGTTGGGATTCTGTGCAACCTGTTTACATGTTGCCAGAATTACCCACATATAAACATGTGTAGCACTTGCAACTAAGCGTTCAGAGCCCTAAGTTTTAAATATCTGTGTTGGTAACCTAAGTACAATACTTAATGCTACAAATAATAATGAAATTATTCTAGTTGTTGCACTGGCAAGTATAACTTTACAAATAGTAACAGAAATAAATTACAGTCAGGATACTGCAAAATTATTAATGCAAACTACTACTCTGATACCCCCTCAAATGTCTACAGTTTACTGGGTATTTGATACGAAGGAAATAAAACTACTAGCATCCTTACTACTCAATTTATTATAAGCAATTATTTAAAGTTCACTACAGAGGAATACAGCATAATATTTTTCTAGCTTAGCTGTGAGTTTCTTGGATAGCTATTGAAAGGCAAAACAGACCGTTTATCCTGACAACAGAATTTACACAGGAGCCAACATATTTAATATTAAATCTTTAGACCGGTGTAAAATTTGAAACAATTAAACTATGAATCCATGAAAAATGGAAGCTAATATGCCACACATGAAGGTTTATTTTGCAATTGCAAGTTATCAGTTTCGGAAGGATGTGAAAATAAACATCCTGAAAAGGATCTATTTTGCATTTTTGTGTTGCCAACTGGTGGCCAGACAGTAGAGCAGATTTAACCATTTAGCAGCTGAGCTTTTTCTGTGTGAATTTTGCATACTGTTGCATGCAAAAACAGAAAGCGTGACCTTGGAGGTCTGATAGGATAGTAGAAACTCACCAAGCATAAACCCTGGTGCCTGAGTTAGAAGGAACTGTGTTGAATTTATCTCATTTTTACAGCATTCTTCCTAGTTGCTACTTGAGCTAATGTATCTGGATTGCTTCCAATTCTTTTTTGAAATCCTTTAAGAAGCTCTTTGTCCCCCTTACTTCTCCTTTTCTCTCTGACTTAAACAAAAAAGCAAAATCTTACTAGTTTTTGTTTTTGTTTTTTTTTTTTTTTTTTAATTGAAATCATTAGCCTCTAATGCATGAGCTTTTGGATACGTGTATAACCCTCTAAGCTGGTCAAGTTGTAAAAGTCTGCTGCTGTCTTCCACACTGGCGGGCTGAATGCAAGGAGACAGTGTACAAAAGAGTTTTTCCCTCGTACATTGTTCATCTTGCCACCTCCTGGGGCAGAAGCCTGTCTGTCAGGCTCTTTCCTGAGCCAGTGCAGATTATAAAAATAAGCATCTCTATCAGGTAGGTGCTGCATGGAGATATAGTTTAACTTCTCCAGACTACAAGGAAGAAAATACGGACCTTTCTTGGTTTGTTTCTTTTATTTCTATTTTTTTTTCCCTCTTCAACACCTTCAGATCACCCCATGGTGGTCCTTTCCGGGTATCCCTAAATCGGGTTCAGAGGATGACTCTTACTACATGTTGCATGGGAACAAGAGGATGTGGGGTACTTCAGAGGACACTGAGTGTGGAGCTATGTTCAGGATGGATGGAGTTCTTCAGGGAAGTGCTAGAGATGGCCTCTCCCTCTTTTAGGGGCAGTTCAGGGTGTATGAGGAAGAGGACTTGCTCCTCAGTAGAGTGTTGGGGGAGGAAGGAGATAGGTAACCAAGTCACAGATTTTGTTTTCCCAAATATTCTGGTTAAAGTCTGTTAGCCATCCTGCAGTTATGAACACTTTCTTCTCAGGACAAGTAATCTCCATTTCAGCAGAGCTGAGGAAGAAATCTCACCTACCACCCATATTCCCCCAAGAAAATTGTGCTAACTCTTGAGGCCCATCATCATCCTGTGTAAAAGCAGAGTACATGTAACATCAAGAGCAGAATATAATTTTAACAAGGCGAGAGAAAACAATACTGTTTTAAGTATTTTGAGAAAACAATACTGTTTTAAGAAGTATATGCAAATCTTGCATGAATCATGGTTCTGGATACTCAACTGACAAAACCCTTCTTTTTCATAAATATAATCCTCGCCTCCCTCTGACTGCAGATAAGTTAAAGTTCCTTCATGCTAAAGCAATTTCAGCTTGGGCCCCAGATAAAGGATGTCACTCTTGAAAAACTGGTCTTAAGGAGGACATTGGTAATGTTTGAGAACCAGCAAACCTCCATTGCAAGGTGGTCTAGGTAACACCAGCTCCCATGAGAAGTGGCAGTAGATCCCTGAAGTCAATCACATGCACACACCATACGTCATCACCAGCAAAATTTTTATTTTCAAGTCTTCAAAATTTAAGATTTAGGTTGATAGTCTTTGTGCCAAGTTGCATTTTAATGAAAGCAAAAATGAACAAAATAATACATGTAACCCTCTCACCACCCCTCATGAAAACCACCATGGAGGAGAGTTAATGGAAACTCTGACACTTAACTATAACTTCACTTCCAGGCGCCACTGTAATAATGGAGTAGTAAACCTTGTCCTGATAAAAGCTGTTCTGAAAGCAACAGCATTTATTGTACCTCCTGTGCTATTTGCAGAACAGAACTGAAAAGTAGTTTGTTTTGCCTGGAATGAACTACTTTATGAATTTTAATGTACGATATAATATTAAAAGCTAAACCAGGATTAAAGAAGATGTTTTTTCCTAAGCTAAAACAGTACTTATGAGAATGTGTTATAAAAGATTTTTTTCTGTTGTTGTTTCAGTTTTGATGGGGAAGAAATGAGATACCATATTTGTGAAAACCTCTTCAGATTGGTTGTTCCTTCCATAACAACCTGTCTTTGTTCAGGAAAACTGAATTAATTTAGAAATTCTTGCTACTGTAATCAGTATTATTTGTTGAGAAGATTTTTCTGGGCAGGCCAGGAGGGGATGGATGTGTGGGATTGGTTGCTTTTTTTCAAGTATTTTTCAAAAAGACTGAATTGATTGGTGATAGGAAGATAGCCAAACAAAGTTCTGATTTGCGGTGTGTTACATTTGTAAATAATGCTCCCCTGTTAAGTTTGCAAAATTTGATCACTGAAAAAAAAAAAAAAAAAAAAACCAAACAACAAAACTTAGCTGATCTGTGGTTTCTATCCTAAACAGAAAATGTGTCTGTAAGTGTGGGTGGGGTAGGAGGCTGTGCTCAAGTGTGGATGAGATGAGAGATTACGTTTTGTTTTTCTCTCAAAAGTGAATACTTTTTCCACCTCCTCTTCCAAGTCCTGAAGTTGCACCATTGAGGACTTTTTTTGTTTTTTGTTGGATTATTTTGAGGAGGAGGGTGTTTTTTCAACCCAGCTTCAAACAGCCTCTGTCTTGAACTCAATTCTGAATTCAACACAACAGCCTAGATGCTGGCTATGTATAAATTATGAAACAGTTTTATGTATGGATATTCTCCAAGAGGTTAATTAGCATTATTGCATGGAATTCATCAGACCAGAGCAGACCAATGGTCAATCTAGTCCAGCCATAGTCTATACCTGATCTTTGAAGAGAAATTATGAAAAGGTAGGAAAAGAAATTTTATACTTGGCCAGTGTTGTAAATTGGGGAAGGAGTGTGTATGGCTGTGAACAACAGCTCTTGATAATCCCCAAACACATCATGTTATAACTTGAAGACTTTTATTCTCCAGAATCTCTGTGGGCTAATATGGCTTTTTGATCAGATATTAGTGTTTTCTGTTGTTCACTTTACTAATTCAATATCAAGAGGAAGCAGTAGGAGGTTGGTTAGTTTGTTTGTTTTAACTTCAGTGACGTATTAGATGCAGCTAATTTGTTGTACCTGTATAAAGATAGATTTGATTTGCCCCACAGAATGAGGATTTTCAGTAATTCCTCTGGGTTAAATGCATATCCCTATTTAATTTGACACTGAAAACTGTGGACCATGATGCAGTTTAAATTATGTCTCCAGCTTGGTGTCAGAGTCTTGGGTTTTGATGATCTGGGTGTTCACAGCTCAGTTAAGTGGTCTATGAAGTACTGCTACAACATGAAGCTGTCTTTTGAAGCAGAGTAGCACTCAAAGAGGCAGTGTGCTTACAGAAGAGAGACATTTCAATCAGAATCACAAGAGCAAAGTATTTCCTTCCCAAAAGATACTGTGGGCTCATGTATCCTAGCTGAATACCTTCATCCTCTCATTTTCTCATCATGATCCTCAAATATTAGCTACAAATTCAATCCTTCCCAAATAATTATTTTTAAATAACTTCAACAAAATTCAAACTTGAGGTCCAAGAAAGTGTGTTGACAGAGCCATTGCTGCTTCATTTTCTGATTTAGCTTAGCCTGATTTTTACATGCAAGGAGGGAAGGCTGTCTCCAGTTGTATATTTAACATCTATCTCATTGCTTGTCAGTTATCTTTTAGTGAGTCTTTTTCATTTAAAAGTTGTAAAATTGCCACTGATTTTGTGATTTTTTTCAAATGATTTCACTGTATGGTGTCCAGGAGATGCATCTGCTCTTGGGGCTCCACGCTGATTTGCCCAGTGTAAGGTGTGTGTTTTCCTGCTCTGCAGTGGGAAGAAGGGAGGTTTGTGGAGCTGCTCCTCATACTGCCTGCTACCACGTCTCAAATGTTTCTGAGCAGCTCTTGGCCAAGGCTTGGCCATGCTCTACTGCAGTGTCCCCTGTAAAATGTTACACTGCAGAAACACCTCACTCTACAGGTCATGGCTATAAAGTACTAGCTGTTTTTAGATGAAAGCAAATTACTTGATAAACCTGATTAAATGTATGCCACATTCTGGGATTTTTCTTCGTTTTTCTTTTCATTTGGGACTCCTGTTTTCAGACACCATGAAGTTCTAATGCCTGCCAAGAAGGGGCCATGTGGAAGCATGTGTGGACACCTTGTTCTTGCTGGGGTTTTGCCCCTTGCAGTTAATGGGCATGTGTTAGCACAGCTTCTGAAATTCCTGATAGACAAATCAGGCTCAGCAAAAGTGGCATGCACTCCCAGTTTCTGGGCTAGATTATTATATCTTAAAAGCACTGTGGAGGATAGTTAACACAAATTGAGCGTGACATTTCTAGGATGATTTGCCTAAGTACATCTGTCACCCAAACCCTTTGACTCTCATATCGTGAGACCTGTGACATGAAAGCTCACAGAAAGTAAGATTAGAAGATGAATTATCATGTTGTCATGATTCCCCTTTGAACCTCAAGGGACTATAGAGCACAGGAAGATGCTGACTTGTACTGGATTAAACTGATAGTGAAAGTGTGGGTTAAGACACGTACTAATAGTAGGCTGAATCACCCTCTAGAAGTGCCAAGCTCTGTCCATTAGAGGTAGCCTGAATGACTAACTTAGACTGAACATGTAACTTCTGAATGGCTAAATTACTTCATCTCTCAACAATCTCAGTATGAACCAGGAGGTTTGAATCGAAGTCTCAAGGTTTGATTTTGCATCACCTTGTGGGTTCTTGGAAGAAATCCAGTCTTGCCTTTCTTCTGGTCTGCTTTAGAAATAGCAATCCATTAGATCCACTAATCTTGGGCAAGCATTGCAAGAGTAGATCCTAAAGACAGACGTTATCTTTACCTATTGAGACTATTGTAGGATAATCTGAATACCTGCTGGTATTTTGTACCTCTCAACTGATATTGCAGAAACTGCACTATAACCAGTGGGATGATTCTTGGTGTTGAAACATTACTTCCATCATTTCCAGAGAATGAGGGAAAGGATAGTCTTCTGCACATCGTGTTACTACTGGTGTATTTTATGTTGTTTTCCTTAATGATGCAGATGAAACATAGAGGTAGTAGTGTAATCACCCTGTCTCGTTTTCACGTTACATTTTTTTAACCTGGACTGCAAGAAGAATAAATATTTAATGTATGTAAGTGAAATACAAGTAGAATTAATAATTTTAAGAAAGCCCCAGCTTGATTTCATGAATGAGTGGTTCAAATGTGCATTATTCTCAATTATGGCTTTCTCAAAAACATCTTAAGAAATAAAATGTTAAGATAATATTTTTAAAAGTTAAATCTAAAGTGACAACTTTTCTAAATGATCATGCATTTGAGTGCACTAGATGTTAGGCGTGAATCAAGATATATCTGTCAGGTTTTTATTTTGTTGGAGATTCTTCTATGCTGCACCTACAATTTTTACTTAATTCATGTGGAGCAAAGAAATCATGTAAGGATTCACAAGTCTCTACATGACTGGTTGACAAGTTTCCACCTAATTTGTTTTATGACATTAAAAGTCACAGTGGTCAGTTAATGATAACTCATATTTCAGATGCACGCACCTGTTAGAATATGATGAATTTTCTTGTTTCCCAGTTGCCTGAATCATGGATAACTTATAATGTTAAGTCTCTGAAAAGCTGGAAGAATATCAGAGCAAGATTGAATAAAAGGAATAAAATGGAAAGGGAAGTACTTGGGGATGGAAAGAAAATAAAATAACTTTTTCATAATGAAAAATGTCTCATAAAATGTATTTTCTAGGTCAAAACTGCTACTATTGCTACTGAGAGGAATGGAAAAACAGAAAATAATTCCATGAACATTAATGCTTCCATTTATGATGAGATTCAGCAGGAAATGAAGAGAGCTAAGGTGTCTCAAGCACTGTTCGCAAAGGTTGCGGCAACCAAAAGCCAGGTAAAGTTCCCAGAGCTCAATGGCCTCCCTCTCCAGTGTGATTATTTCCCCCACACTCCTCCCCAGTTTTGCTCAGTGTGAGTTACAATGACTGGGCTAGCACACCAGCCTGGAACAAGAAGGGAGGAACCTCTGGTTCTCCTTGACCAGGAAGAGTTGGGAAGCAGCTTCCCAAGATTCATTCTTCCCTCTTTCCTGCCAGCAAGATGATGCCTTTGCTGTGCAACCTGTGGGTCTTGTGCGGCTCAGAAAGCTCTTAGCTGGCACAGACATGGCAAAAGCTAAGGGCAAGCTCTGTGTATTGCAGCTGAATTAATCTTGAGGCGTTGGTGTTTTGCAAGTACGTGTGCTGTAATGAGGAACGCTGGGGTTCTAGTTTTTGCAAAAAATATTTAGTAAGACCCCCTGGTGATGCTGCACATGGGAGGTTGGACAGCACTGTCCACGTGGGGGGGGAAGGGGAAGAAAACCCAACAAATTACAGTTATGAGTTACATCTGAGAAAACATGTATGATCTTTGTGGAATATGATGGCTGCTTGATTACCTGCATGTGTGCCTATATTTATTGCATATTCAGTTTTAAGCCTTTGTTATGTGGTTTCCTTTTCTGTTTTTTTCAACTGAAGATTTTTTTGTCAAGTTTAGTGGCAAGACAGGGAAATGAGCAAGCACTTGTTGGGTGTGATTATCACATGTGACATGTCTTCTGAGAAAGATCACCGGAGTATGCAAAAGCATTGTTTTAAGTGAGAATGTACTCAAAAAGTAAGTAAAAGAAAAACAAGCATAGAAAAGTGGGAAAGACTAGAACCATGATTATACCAATTCGTCAAAGAAATGGTAATGGCACCAGTGCTCACAGTGTTGAATTTTCACGCTAGTTCAAATATTAGGTCCACTTAGTCACTATTTCCTTACTTTTCTAAAATTGTTTCATAGAAAAATACAGCATCTTTCCAGGGAAAGCTGATAATGATCAGTTAGATCAATGTTTCTCGGGCCATCAACACTTCAGTGCTGCTCTTTATAACAGTCTTTAACTTCTGACTTGTGCATTGTTCACATTTTGGAGTTTACTTGATTTCATTGTACAGAAAGAATGCTGTCTCTTAAGTTATATGCTGTAAGGAGTATTTAAAGGGATATTTTGGAAATGTTATCTCAAAATGATTAAACTCAAGCTGTGGACTGTAAAAATTATAGCTTTATAGGCCACATGCCTGCCTACCCTTCAATCACTGTCAAAGTGATAATTTCTACAATAATATGTTTCTTTTATTGTGGGATTCTAAAAACAAGTGCTGTTTAAACATTAAACTGAATTGTTTATGTTAGTGCTGTACTCAGTGTGTCATACATCAGGCCACTATAATCTCCCATGGAATGTAAAAATTCTGTCATGAATCATGGCTTGTATATCAGAAATTACTGTAATTTTGATTGGAAATTACAGGGCTCTTGAAATATTTCTAATTATGATAGAATGTTACAGCAGCTTCCAACCTGTGTGCTCCTCGGATGTCTTTATTCACATGTCAAGACTCGGGGTTAGAGAACTGTCTGTTTTCTACACCTTCCCCTTTCCATTGCAGTTCTCCACAAAACTAAGGTATGAAGCCAATCTATCGGTCCACGTAATTCTGATCTGCTCTGATTTGTGTGATAGTATTTATTTAAGTGCATAGGCTTAAAATTTCTTGTTGGGACAGCTCTTCCAGTGCTGAATTTAAAAGGGACATGTAGTTAAAGTGAAGCAAAAAAGCTTCCAGAGGATGTGGTGCAGGTTATTTTAGAGTACTGGTTTAAAATTTAGATTCTTGTACAAACTTTGCTGCCAAGTATAGAAAACAACACCAATCAGAGAGTTCTTTTCCTTTTTATTGTGGAGATTATGGCTGTATTCTCAGAGGCTGATTTTCTCCCCAATGTAAGCAATGTGATGTTAATTTATGTGTTGAGCAAGCTTTCAGGTCTACAGTTAGCCAAAGTGCCATTTCTAGTAGAAAGCTGCTTCACAGAAGTAACCTCTTCGTTAAATTGAATGGCAGCCAGCTAATAAGTGTTAAATATGTAGCAAAGCCATAGATAAAGGAGATATCTCTATTGTTATAAATTCTGCAATGAAGCTTGTCAGTGGTGCAGAGAAATATTTACTGGGGCAAAAGAAGTCTCCCATGCGCAAAAAAAGAGGCTTGTTCAAACAAATTCTTTGAGAGGTAAATTGTTGTTTGTTTTTCTTTTAATTTGGGGATATTGGCTTCCAGCTCAGAATTGGAAATCCTGGGATAATCACCTCCAGTTACGGTGAAAAGTCTGGAGGATGCATATTAGAAAATGATGCATTGTTTAACAGTTCTGTTTTTTAAATCATTAAAATTTCACATTGCCACTCATCTTCTTTTGGATATAAAAACTTTGGTGTGGTCTGGACTTTAGGTATAAAACAGTATGTGACCTAAAACAGGTCTACCAGTGGACAAAGATAGTTGTTTGCTAGAGGGCCTTTTTATTTATTTTTATTTTAAGAAACTAATTTGGGTCAACATTAGATTGGGTGTCTAAACAGACAGCATCTGCAGGGTGGCTGGGCTTGCCTGAGCCAAGACACTGCAGATAATGTGTAGAGCACTTTGTACAGAAGAGCTGTTAAATGATGCACTACAGAAGTTTCTATTTAGGTAGCGCGGAGGTTAAAAAAATGAGTATGTTCCCTTGCACTGTGTTAGTGCCTTGGGCAAGAGCTACCTCATTGACAGAGACCACACCTGGACCTGGTGCTCAATAAACCACCTGGCTAGAGGGGCTGGGGAGGGCAGAGGTCATGGTGCAGAGCAAGGAAGGGGTGATGGAAGCAGGAAGAGATTGCAGTGGTATTAGTGAGACTGTGCTCTGGCTTCCATGAGTGATGATTTGCGTACTTACGGTTTCATGGTGCTCTTTCCTGGCAGCTTGTTTGCTTTTGTAAATAAAAGGCACATGTGTCTGAGCAAGCTTGGGGACTTAGCGAGAAAATTCCTTCAAATGTTGATTCTTTTCCCATATAGGAATGTATTAATTCTGTATATTTTTTAAGATTCCATGTTTTTAAGGATCAACAGATTGTTGTCTTTCTGTGGTAGAACAGCAGTTGTTTACTAATTAATCAGCACACCTGGATAAGTCAAAAAGAAAAGAATCCACACATATATAAATTTGTGTGGTATACATTACTGTTACAATGTATTCATATTGTATTTTTATTGTATTTATAACCTGACAGTCTGATCCAAGTCATTATGAAAGTGCATTCTTAATCATGGTTCAGTTACTGTGCATTGGTTACAAGTTTTCAAGAGGGAGCCAGGGGTGAGTGTTTTTCTTCATGGTGTCAGATGATGAAATATAATTTTATTCCATAAAAACAGACAAACAAACAAAAAAGTCCCCAATATCTAAGAGCCACAAAAAATAAGACTTGTAGTGTTTCTGCATGTTTGATGTGTTTTGAGAAGTTACATTTATGTTCATGGTTTGTCCTGAAAAGCTGTGGCCTGCACATGCTAGTATGAAGCAGGGAAGAAAGCAAAACTTTGTTGAAAATCAGCTTATGTTGTCAAGGCTTTCTTATTTAGGAAATTACAGTTTGAAAAAACTCAAGTTATATCAACTTCCATACCTCTGAGAGTCCCATGCACTACAATGCAAGGCTGTTAGCCTGCTTTATTTTACCTAATTAAGTTCACTTCATAGTAGAATAAATGGATAAAAGCACCACTTTTCTGCAGCATCTACCCTGCTGATTTCAGGTAGGGGCCGCGTGCCCTCCCTTCTCATCAACTGCCCGTGTGTTGAATGCGAGGCACTTGGCTCTCACAGAATCATGCTCTGATTTTAATTTGAGAATAAAACTAATGGAGTACTTACCCATACCTCCAGAAACCTCATCTGATTACAGAGAGTTTTGACCTGTTAACTTCTGAGCTGTTGCATTGTGTTGCCCAATTTCCTGTCCTTCTGTCCCCTGTCTTTCACTTTGGTTAGGCAGTTAGCCCCTTGGAAATTAGTCGTTTTGCATGCAAATCATGGAGGTAAAATCAGTGGTTCAGGCTATGCCAGAGACTCCATCCTAAACAGAGTATTTTGTGCAGTGGTATTTTATTAGAAGCATTTGATTCTTTTGCCTTAGTATGCACCTGAGGCATCCTCCTCCGAAAGGCTGTGTGGGGAGGTGCGACGGGTGGGCATTAGGCAGAGCATCTAACACTGGAGAACAGAAGGGAAGGAGTTAAATGGGAAAGGAATGCTAAACATTGGCACTAAAATTGCTTTTGGCATGCAAATACCATGCTTTTCCCCGACATAAATATTTTCAGAATAGGCCATTAGAGTTCAGGTATATAAAACCCTACTTTTACTGGAAATTTTAATGTTGTAGTAAACCTGGAGATTTACAGTGAAAAATTGATGTCTGTTATCTCACTTTTATCTCTTTAACCATCAGTTTTATAAATGCTGTATCTTTGATCTGGCTTCTTCTATCTAGAGACTAAGCTATATACTCTAATAGGAAAGTCATTTTTAAACAGCTTCCCACACTGAACAAGCACAGTATTGTGGATCTGGCACGAAGATGTAACATGCCATTACCACAGATATAGAACAATCTATTCAGCTATTTTCCAGCGCGGGGTAGGGGGGGAAGAAACCTTTTTATCAGCAAGAGTAACCCTCTGGTAACAATGTGGCTTTAAGAGGGGGATCCTGAAATTTATTTCTAAAGCGCTTTCCTCAGGGTGCTTCACCTCAGCCTGCCCCAGGGGTGTCCAGCCTGGGGGGCAGGAGGAGGGCTTGGAGGTCCTTTGCTCCTCACCCAGCGTAGCAGTCAAGTCCTCTCCTGCCTTTGTCTCTCTTAGAGCAGCTGAGTCACTTCCTGGGTTTAAATCTTGGCTTAAGAACCTTCTTTCCCCCCACTCAGCGTACAATGGATTCTCTGTGCAGCAGGGAGGGACACTGCACAGGGAGACGCGAGGTGGAAATTAAAATGTGCTTCAGAGGTCTGCCGTTGTTTCATAGGTCTACCTGGACATAAACCCCATGCTCTCTTGGGAAGGTGAGACACAGTAGTTAGAAAACGTCAGGTGTAGAAGTACATCATGGAACAGCCTTTTTTTTTTTTTTTTTTTTTTAAAAAAAAAAAAAAAAAAAAAAAAAAAAAAAAAGTATTTTCCTCCCCCTTCTACTACCCGGGGGTGATTGCTCTGGCAGTTGAAGAGGTGCCATGAGCAGCAGGAGCCAGCACAGGATCGGGTGTCAGCAGGGATGGGAGAGGATGAGTGTGAACTGCGAAAGCAAGATGGGCTTCTGCACGCAATCAGGAATTGCCCCATAAAGCGTCATGTTGTTCAGTGAAACTGTGAAACTTGGCAGATAGAGCTGATTTGTCTCTTTCACAAAATATCATGTTGCAGAGTCATAGTGTGCTCTGTCTCGCCCAGGTTGAAGGAGATTTTCAGGTTTCTGTTGTGAGAACAAAATGAATGCTTAGAGCATTTCAGGTCCTTCCTCACCCCATGTCCTAATTTCTTTTAAAACATCTCTCCTCAAAAATTAAAGTTAAAACCTCTGGACATTTCCTTAGGAATTTTTTTTTTTTTCAATTAATCCTCTGAAGGGGGTAGAAAAATTGAGTTCAGTTAACTCACTCATCACTTGATCTAGGTAGACCTGGAGAAGGGCCAACATTGATCCCGGCCATACCCCATGTAATTGGTATGACCTTGGTGGACTGGGTTGACTTTGGTGAGTCTTGGGTTCCTGCTAGTAAAAAGTAGACAGCAACTTCTTGAATCAAATGATTCAAGATGGATTGAAGAGACACCTTAAAATCTCCAAGGTGGTTCATATCAGTGAGCAATTGCCCATGGAAATCTGCATAGAGGGGGGTGAAAAAAACAACTTTAAAACCTGAAATAGTTCAAGCCAAAGGAAAATGTACAGAATGGAAAATACTTATCTGGTAAGAGGATTATTTCGACCTCTTCAAACAGTTCCTTGGGGCCAAGCAGTCCTTTCAACATGTAAGGCAAAAGCTGAATTTGTTGACACACTGATGAAAAAGTGTGCCTCCCGAGCATGCTTACATGTGGGGGCAAATCGGCTGTGGCTAGAGGTTCCTAGGCAGGCGGGTGGCAGCACGAGGTGTTCAAATGCTGCTGACATTCTGCATAGAGGCCGTTTAAAGAACTGGTAGCAGCTTCAGGAAGCGCTATATATTTGAGCCCTAAGGAGAGCTTCCCTGGAGGGATGCAGTGCACACCTGCCCTATGCTGGTCGGGAGTTAATGCTTAATGCTCTCACAGCCTCAGCCAGCAGAGTGTCCCTGGGAGGCACTGAGGCTGGGACTGCTGAGCACCTGGCAGGATGCGGCCCCACAGGTGGCCAGAAAGGGCAAAGAGGGGTTCTTGGTTGGATGTTTTTTGTCTGGTAGAAGAAGCACGAGTCTGTGGGAAAAGCTAGGAGAAGTACAACTTTAAGTCATTAAACGTATAAATGAAAAAAGAGCCAAGCAGAGAAAGCTCTTTGCAAAATGTAAAATTCTGTTAAAGCAGCAAGACGGCACAACATAAGGAATGTTTGGTACATGTTATTGAAACTGAAAAATCAGAGTATGGAATGAATTATAATTTAGCATAATCCATAATTTTACAGTTTTCATTTTGAATTATTTATCTTATATGATTTGATTAAAGATAGAACTGGCTGACAAGATCTTGAACATCTCTGCAGTCTTAATGACAAATGAGAAAAATCCTCATTATAACTTCACCATTTAAAAATTTTTATTTGTATTGTTTCTATATAGCTCCCTTTTATTTTTAAAGCATATTTGAGATCCACATTGTGTACACGCAATTCCATAACCCATCAGGCTTCAGTGTTGCCTCAGTACCTCTGATTCAGTAAATCAGATCATAGGCAGCATGCTGTCATATAATAAGGTGTCTGATCCTTATTACCAGTTTGTTGATGCACAGACTCCTTCAAATTGACCATTGCAACACATGGTTTCCCCTGAAACTAGCTGTGATAATTAGCGTGGCTCTAATGAGACAGAATGTCACTGATCTTGTGCTGAACTGTCGAGTATCGACGCTACGGATGGGAACTGTCAAAGCTTGCCATCTGTGACAGAGCTTGGCATATTCCATTTGCAAGGTAGAGCATGCTCAATAGACTGTTTTTAAACAAATGGTCCATTTCTTGATTAGGGCTCTGTGTTCTGTTACCGTGGAAGACTTTATATCACAGTTAAACTTTTTTTTTTTTTTTTTTTTCTAAGGTAGGCTCATTAGGAAATGAAAACATTACTAATCCTCAAACTGGTCCTTTCAATATTCTTTTAGCATTTTGGGGAGAGGTGGAGGGGTGCCGATCACATATTTATTCTTTTTCCTTCTCCCTGTTATCTTAATGCAGTTCTTCTAAGGCTAGCACTTGCATAAGGCTTTTATCTGATTTTTTTTTTCAGCAGTGAGGGATAGGGATGGCGTAGTTATGAAGGCTAGAGGAACAAAAATTACAAAGTCTTAGATGACGCGTAGCGGGAACACGTGCGCCTGGGATGAAACATTGAATTGGTCAGGAGAGTCAGGCGCCTGGGCTCCTGAGACCGGCCCTGCAAAATGCCGTGCAAAAAGTCCAGCACTGCTTATCATTCCAAAATATGCTTTGTTGCTTTTTATTTCCTCCTTCTCTGGCAGACCACACAGGGCTTGTTCTGAAGAACATTTTCACTAATCTGATCAGGCAGCCAAATACGCCGGGAAAACTGCTTTAATGATCCCACTAATTACCTCAAGTCAATATGAACTGTATTATTAGACTGAGGGAAAATATTCCATTAGGTCTCCCCCTTGGGAGTTTCTCTGCTTTGTGATGTCACCGAAGCCTTCGCCCTCTCGCTTGTAATTAATTTTATTTACACACGCAGGCACGCACAAGGTCACACCTGCACAACCGGAGCTGGCCAGGGAGCTAGTGGCACTCAGGCTTAATCAGATCTGTCATAATTACCATTCTGCATGTTTCTGACACACGCTGTGAAATATTTCAATTTAACTGCCGCTACCAGCACAACCAGATGTAGTGTGAGTGTGGCTGCATTGGAAATATTATTCCTCAGGATAAACTCTCTCCTCCTCCTTTTTCCTCCCACCCCCTCTCCCTTTTACAGCTAATGTGGCACAGAAGCTGATGTATCCTGTAAATCTTGAATGCAGTGCTAGATTGATAACAGCAGATTAGACAGTTTAACCACAAACAGCTTGTTCATTTTTCACAAATGAAAACCACATGTGGTGTAACTAAAATTTCAGGCCGTTTTGTGCGGC